>JAMXBB010000008.1:92861530-93126301 GCA_024138015.1 Lumnitzera littorea
TTATTACATGGTACATTAATAATATAGAAATCTCCTCTAATATTATGAAGAAATAAAAAAAAATAAAAAAAAATATAAATAAATATATAGATATATATAGTATTTAAGGCTACTACTATAGAAAACAGAAAAATGAATAATACTTTCGTGAAACTATGATAAGGTTTTCATAATATAAGAGGAGATTTCTATATTATTAAAGAACCATGTAATAATGAAACTTTTCAAGAAGGAGAAAGGATAAGGGAAAAAAAAAAGAACCTCCAAATAATCAAACCTATGACCTTAATTAAATTCAATATTCAACAAATAAAAACTTCATGTACAAATCAAATAAAATTTGAACAATAAATATGTTTCTATCATCCTTAATTCTAACAAATCCTTTGTTTTCTTGTAAAAAAGGGCTAAAAAATCCGTTCCTTTGTCAATATCCAAGAACTCTTTGTTGTCTTGCTCTAAATTTCTGCCAAAACTATCTATGAAGATTGTCTTTATGATAATCTTAATGACTCACTGTATCTTCCATTCCATAAGAATCTCGATATCTCTTTGTTTAATCAAGAAACGGCTAGCAAAGAGTGGCTATTGATAAGTTCCATAATATTTGTCATTTCTTAATTGCTGCAGTTATGATAAATTTAAAATCATTTACCAAAAAATAGCCAGAAAATTGAGGTATGAAATAAATATTAAATCCATATAATAGGATGTATGGTCGAATAAAATGATAATCTCTTAATATAATAGTTAGAAGTATATATAAAAGAATAATTTATTCATATTTAGGATTTGAAACAAACATATAAAGTACAAGTTATTTTATATATTTTGAATTTCAATTACATATAGAATGGATATAAAGAAAATATAGATTGAGATACCTAGCAAATTCCTATAATCTTTTACATAGAATTGTTGCTACATTTAGAAGTATGAAAATTAAACTTGGATGCGTCAAAACTTTTATATTTGTCAACACATACATTAACAGAATAGACATTCATTTTGGGCAAAACCTTTTCTCTTCCTTTATACTATGTTTGGGAAAAGGAAAGGAAATAGAAGGGAGGGAAAATAAAAAGGAAAAATTAGAGAGAAAAAAAAATCAAAGGAAAAATTATAAATTCTATTGCGTGATGAAGGAAAGAATTAAAGTGTAAAAAATGTTGGTAATATAATTTTTTAATTAAAATATCAAAAGAGACCATAGCATGTTTATATTTTTCAAAATAAATTTAATATTTTACATTTTCAATGGATTTACGATTTTTCTTTTTAAAGCCATGTCAAGCCCTATTTCAATTTTCTTTAATTTAACATATATTAAGCCCAATCCACTTAATATAGATTACTTGACAATAAATTAAGGAAAAAAAATTTTCTTTAAAAAAATGTCTAAAAAGTATTTTAAAAAATAATTCAAAGTTTCCAACTAGTAAAATTGGTATAAAAAGTCAAATTATAATTTTTGAGTAGGAAAAAATTTTCAAAAAATTTAACTAGAAAATATGAATTTAAGAACTAACCTATTAAAACTAAGTCACTATATAAAAATTAAAAAAAAAAAACTAATAAGCCTTTATTTTTATAATTTTTTAGAAAAATGAGGAAGCATATAAAGGATGTGAAAATGTATAACAGTGAATTTTCATTATTTTTTATTATGAATTGTCCTTAAAACATGAAAAGAAAATAATATATCTTACAAATTTTACGATTACTCTAAAGATGCCTACGTATTTATTAATTGGAATCAAACCAATTGCAGTTTTCATCATTTTAGAAAACTTTAATGAGTTGACAAATTTAATTTTTGAAAACGAGACAAGTTTATATTTTTTTGACCATTTTATTTTTATTAATAAAAACCCCTAAAAAACTAATTTTTATTCCTATTTTTTAAAAACCCTAAAAACCTAATTTTGAAAAGACCTAGATTAAAAATTTTATTTTATGAAAACAACTAAGTTACAAAAATAATTTTATTTTACAAAAAACTACCTAATTTTATTAAAAGGTGCAAATTTAGCAAAAAAAATATGGAATCTTATCTAAATCTTCTCAAATATGCAATCTAAATGTAGAAGATGTGAATTTCAACTAAAGATATGGATCTTAAAAGAAATGTAATTATACCTAAAGATATGATTTTTCTTAATAGTTGAAAATCTTTAAAATGTAATTTTTGACAAAATATGTAATTTTTATATAAATATGAAAAATCTCAATGAAATATGCAATTTTTAATAAAAATGCAATTTAAATGAAAATATACAAATTTATGAGGACATACAACTCTATTCAAAAGATGCCAACTTTTTAAAACAATGTCAATGAAAAACACGATTTAGGAAAGAAACAATTTTCATTAAGTATGTAGAAATAAAATATGCCCAAAACAAGAAAAAAAATGATCAATTGAACAAAAGACCTGCAAAAGCTTATATTAGTGCTTATTTTATATAATAATAAATAAATAAAAGCATAACAATACCAACAATATCAAATAAAAACTACACCTAAGCTCCTGCATGAAAAACAAGATGAAGTTAGCATACTACAATGAAATAATAATAAACTAAAATGAATTAGAATAAAATAAAAAAATTGAAAAAAAAAGGAAAAAGCTCCACCCATTCTATAAAACAATTTGTGGATCAAAGAAGGAGACAAAGGCTAGACGCGGGTCAAATTGAGTCGGGTTACTCTAATGGGTCAAGTACCTGTCCAGGTCGTAGGTTATCTTCAAGCAAGATCACCATCCAAGTTGACCATGATAGAATCTAGCTACCGAATTAAAGCAGAAATCACACTTTGGTGACAAACTTATTAGTAAAAATTGGATTCGGTTACATACCTTGGGTAGTGGTGGTTTTAATGGAGTTGGAGGTTTGGATCGTAGACGGTGGTTAGGTTTTGGGTTGCATGTGGGTGTGTATTATAGCATGTGTGTGTGGGTTAGTTGGCTATATGTTGCATAGTGTGTAGGTTGTTATTCTATCATGTACTAGTGTTGGTCGCGATAGTGTTAGGTAAGAGAGAGGGTCGATTGGTGATAGTGCTACTGTTGGCTTTGGCGTATTTAGGTTGAAGGTAAGGATCATAGTAGCTAGGTTCAAGGGTTCTATCGTCACACATGTCTATCATTAGGTCATGATGAGAGGAGTTTTGCACTTTTATAGTGCAATTGGCGAAAAATAGTACAAAAATAGGGTATTCTAAGTAAATTTCATGAAAATGGTGTAATGAAGATACACGCTTCACGTACATGGATTTTTTATACTAAAGGCGTGCTCTATAAGCGCGTCTTCAATATTAGTATAGAAGGCGCAATCCAAGATTATACCTTCCTTATAGGAGCTAAAGGTACGTTTCTTAGATATGCCTTTAGTCTTAGTAAGAAGATGCGTTTCTTGGATGTGCCTTTAGTGCTAACATAAAGGCACATCCTTTGAGTATGCCTTCAATGTTACTAAATCAACTATTAGCAACTCCACCTAACCCTTGAGCATGGCTTTAGTGTCACTACCATGTACCTTCAGTTCATGCTTCATACTCTCCCTAGCTAAGTACTAGCTCCCTATAGCTAATTGCTTTCAATATAGTAGGCTAGTTGCCAAGTCCGCCCCTAAGTTCGATTTACACTCCCCCTTAAGTGTGCGTTCAGTATAATTAACAAGGCGTAATTCAAACATGTGCCTTTTTATTTTTCAGCTAACATTTCACTTATTTTTAGTAATGTTGATGATCTTTTTTTTTTTTTATTCATTTATTGTATTACCAATGAAAAGTATTACTGTAATGGGTCGGCTTAAATGATTCACTAAACTACCTATTGAACCTATTAAAAGCAAGTATAGTATATAGAAAGTATATATATAGTAAACAATCAATACTAAGTGAATAGTAATATAATATGAAACATCATTTACAAAAACCATTTTCATAGTGAGTAATAGATGTTAAGAATACATAAGAATCAAACTAAGTAATAGAAACATAGTCATTTACAACTACTTCTTCCTAGATCTAATTAATTGTTTTCCAAAACGAGCTAATAATGATGGCCTATGAGTGGACGGTTCCTTCAATGGTTAAGGCTTTGATGGTTGAGGAGGAGTATTAGTGAATTCTATATGAGGAATTGGAGTAGGCGGCGATGGTGGTAACTAGGTAATAGCCTCTCCTATGTAAAATGTCTGAGGCTAACTTGTACAACGCTTATGAAGAGCTAGCGATGTCTACTATGAATACATCTACCCGTGAGCATCTAGAGTGTTGAATGAGGTATGGCTAGAACTGGACGCATCGGTGGGTGGTGCACTACTACTAATCTTACCCAAGTCAATGGAATGACGAGATCTTGATGCCATAGAATTGTTACCTTATCCTCGACTGCATGCTTGTGCTAGTCGATGTCCTCTCATGCAAACTCTAAGACCTACATATGGTCGAGTGGTAAGTATAGGGGTTAGATTAGTTAGTTGGTTGGGAAATAATATCAACCTACTGTACTCCTCAAGATGATGAAGGCCTCCATCAATGATATGATGAGTAGTGTCGACATTGTCTACTAACCTCGCCTATCGTAGAGTATTCACTTATAGTTAATGAAATAGTTAGTATTATGTTCATGCACTTTACTTTGTGAAAAACCATAAGATAAAAGGAAGAAAAGCTTACCAAGTGTCCCATCACTACCCCATGATAGGTGATGTATCGGCTTGTATGCTCCCTATACCAATCATAGTAAGCTAGATTGATATCCCTAGATCCTTGACTACTAATAACCCACATTTGGCTGTCTACCTAAGTCGATATGTATTCTTGATGTGTAACCAACCAGTTTATGTCCATCCTACCTCTAAGGTTGATGTGGTGTAGCTCCTCATTCATATTAACATCGATTGGTATCTTTTGGAAGCCTCCAAATTGTCATATGATATAGTCAGGGAAATAAAACTCAACAATTTGGAAGCATATAAGTAGTACCCTGGCTCTTCAGATAGCTCTATCAGTACTACCAAAAGGGGGTAGAAGATTAATAAGGTCATCCGGGTACGGCTCCTATACGACCTATAATGCATTTCTAAGTAAAGTGTATTAATAATCCATATATTTTTAGTGCAGATCAACAACTGAATCAAAATTAAAGAAGTACATACCTATCGACTCATTTGCAAATCAAATATGGTCTGGTACGTATCCACAACGTACGTAGCATGGTGTATAGTATCTCATGATATAACCTACCTAGCAGCTAGTGGTAGCCTCTCTTATATGGTAAAGCCAAACCTAGTTTGTAGTGTAATGTGTGGGAAATGATCTCATGCCCATATCTACAACAATATGGCAGCTCCTCCAATCTCCTATACTCCTAATTATGTAGTTCCACATAGTTGATGATACAGCCAAGCGAAACAAGCTAATCCCCAACTAAATGTTGCCACATGTGGGAAAAACTCTAGTATAAGTAGGAACATCATATGGATAAGAGAAGAAAATTTATCGGCGATTAAAAAACCACCTAATAACTACAGGATATATGCATGGGTGTGCCACCAAACAGTCTCCTCATTTGCATCTACAAGAAGTATGCTAAATTTGTCTCGTAACCAAGCAAAAGTAACATGCCCCCCTCTACTAGAACTATTGATGGGTTAGTCCCTTAATAGTCTCTTAATTATCTGGGGCTAAACTAACTGTGTAGGCCCAGTCAATGTAGCCCCATCCACATAGAGACTAAATAGTACCTCCATATCCTAGATCATGATTGTCATTTCCTTATAAGCCATATGGAAAGTGTGGGTCTCAAGTCTTCACCTCTCAACTAATGCCATAATGAGATGATGATCGATCTAGATGAATGGTAGTTGTGCGATCACAAGGAAACCTACATTGGTAAGGTGAGTGATGAAGTAATCATCCATTGTTATCTATGACATGCCCTTCCATAGGCTCAACTCCATTCGATGAACTATAATGTGCTCGCGTGCATGAAATATTAGATTCCTTTTTTATCACAACTGTAGAAAATTATTAAATTGTACAATTTCACAGATGAATTAACGTCAAGCCATACTTGAAAATCCTAAAGGTCCTGCAATTGATGTCGTCCCTGTCCATGCAGTACTAACGGGTCACTCAGTCCTAGATAAATCTAACTTGTAAAACAACACAAACATGTCGTGTCATTGACTTATGAAAGCATAACATGATATGATATATAATATAATGTAAGAAAACTACACAAATGTGTCTGTCTATACCGTTTCTATTAAGTTGAGGATATCTCCTCCTATTGTGTCCTTCCATCCTATACATGCTATACTTACTCTTATCGGCAAGCTCTCTCAAGTCCATCTCCATATGTTATCTTTTTTTCCTTGGTTTACCTAAACCACGTTTTGGATTTTTGTTAGGTATGAGGAATAGGTAATCAAGATGGGGCCAATTCAACTCATCACCTATTAGCATGAAGTGTCTACCATAGACATCTAACTGATGAGACTACGTATACCATACCCTAATGTACCAATCAATAGTAACTCGAATAGAATTAAGTACCCTAATCGCATATGAGTAGAGGATCCTATAGATTTTCCATTTCCTACGTGAACACGTCATTCTATTTGTATCTATAATATGTGTTTAATTGCCTCATTTCATCACTCCATTTGGTTCATGCCTCTAACCTATCTTCACCTCCTATATCTTGTTTTTACAGCTATATGCCTTGATGGAATGAACAGGAGTTCATTTAACCCACGTTTTAAGCTTTTTCGTAACTTACTTCATATTCACTTACCCCGTGTCCATTCCCTTCCTTGCTTGCTCAACTCTTCTTTCCTAATAATCAACACAATTGTAGAAATATTTTTTTTATAAGTGAAGTCAGGGGCAAACTTCTGCAACCCTTCAAAACAGCATTATAGCTCTTAACAATGTTAGATGTCATATATCAAAACCGATAAAAACTGTCATAAGACAACGTCTATTTGCTCATGTTAAATGGTAAGAACCATGATGGTGCATCCTCCTTTACTTGCAACATCTACTCCATTAAATACTCAAATTTACTAGGTTGTGCCTGCATAGTAGTAGAAGTAGCCAACTTATTATACAGTTGGTTCTTATGCACCGTGTTGAAATTACTGGCGACATGCCATATGTATCATGTCCAAATTGTAAATGATTCCTTCCAACCAACTTCTTCTTTGTCAAGCACATTCTTAATATTTGAGTCCCTATCTATAATTAGGCAAATTATCTCTTCCCAACCATTAATAACGAATTGCTTCAATCTTTTCAGAAACTAACCCCATGTCTCTACGAACTCCTTATTGACAAGCACAAATGCCAATGGGACAATACAGTTATTTCCATCCATACAATAAGCAATCAACAGTACATGACCGTACTTCCTGATACAAGGCAAGCGTACCTATCAATTTTAATATAGTGGATATGAGTCCGAGTTGATCCCTCAAAGATTTTGAGTACTAATATTAACTTTAGCTTTATTATCTAACCAGAAAATTATGTCGAGTTGAATGAATTAAAAATACTGAAATTAACAACTAAACTACTTATGAGACTTAATTACGCAAATTAGAAAGCAATAAACTACGAACGACTTCAAGTATGCAATAATGTATTTAGGAATTATTTCCCCTAATGTTTAACATGTAACCTTTTTAAAATATATCCAATTCAATTTCTATTATTCTTGACCGGAGGGATTCATAATTAAAGCTAATATCTTTCTCAAGCATATTAACCCTAATCCTAAAGTATTTACCGAAATCTCTTCACTTAGTAATATAACTTATAATTGTATTAATATATAATGAATTCCTACACAAATAATTAACTTTCTAGAAGAAACATGTATCTTATCTCTAAGTATACATGTAATTCTCTTCAATTATGTTAAGATCTAATTATACATGCAATTTCTCAATCAACATGTATAATATCATATATTGACATTCTAGAATTATCAATCCACAACTAAACGGCATAATTGAATCAGGAAAAGATAGAAACTTTATTGAAATTATAATTCAATCCAAGGGTTACATGAAACCCTAGGTTCCATAATCCTAAATACTTGAATTCTAAGCTATCATAACGAATCTAAAAACAAGTTTTATCAAAAACGTAAAATAAAGCATGAAAACCCCTCTTGATTTGATGAACAATCTCTCTAATCTTGAAATCGATGTTGTTCTCGCTTCTTAATTGATGTTCTCCTCAAATCTCCTCTTGTCTTTTGTATCTTTCCGTTTCTGTAATGTCTCTCTCCCTTTAAACCCTAAGATCTCCTTATATATGTGTATTACACGGATTTTATTTTCGTCACCAAACATGGCCTGGGACACGGCCGTATCCCCAAGTCGTGTAACATTCTGCACTAGGGCAAAATTTCTACACAACTTCAAAACTTCAAAACTTCATAACTTCTTCGTTTGAACTCGAAATTGAGTGAAACTTGATTCCTTTTCTTCGTTTTCGAGCCTAGAACGCGTTTAAACCCTAAAATCAACATTTTACTCAATTAAATATCAATTTCTTTAAAGAAAACAAAAAATATAAGGGAAATACCATGAAATCCCCATATGAAATATGTTTAAAATCAGAGTTATCAAATTTCCCCACACTTGAGCATTTGCTTGTCCTTAAGCAAATAAATCAAAACAAAACTTTTGGGATAAGAAACACTAAACAAAATTTATCACTGTTTAGGAAACCTGTGAACGAATACACTTGACCCGAAGAAAGGTAAGAAAATCATTCTCAACTAACTTGTAATAATAAAGTCAACCAATTTCATCTGACTATATTCGAATGCTCCAACAATACTTAATACTAGAGTTCACTAGTTAATTTATGAAAATCAAAGTTTAACCAAGCCATTTAACCAAGGATTTTTAAATTAAAAATTAGATTTAACATCTTGCCAACGGAGAAAGAGTCATAAAAATTTTGTCCATTTGACTAAAGTGTATACAATTCTCTCTTCCATCTCACTAAGCATCATAATCTAAAACAAACACATTTTACATCCACTCTTCCTCTGATCATCCCCTTAGTTCATGTTTTTGTTGAGAGGTCTTTTGAATTTACCTTTTTTAAGCACAATTGTGTTGGTAGCGGGAAAGAATCTCGCTCCTCTGACGGACCAAGACCGATCCATACCAACTTATTTCTTATATTGATAGCGGGAAAGAACCTTACTCTTCTAACGAACCAAGGCCGATCCATATCAATTTTTTCATTAGAATTGGCATTGGGGCTCAATCTCGCTCTTCTGACGGACCAAGACGAATCCGTACCAATTTTTCTATTCATACACTTATTATTACTTTTAACCTCCAATCATTATGATTTTTCAGGGGTTTCTCAAAAGAAGAATTTCATTTGTTTGTTTGCTAAAAATTATAAGCCTGTTAAAAATTTCTAAGAGAAAAGTATACATAAAAGTAAATTTAAAAATAACCATGACTAACTCTCAACTAGTGATGTTGCTCCAATCTCAAGTCTTAAAGTCCTAAGTTAAATAACTTGTAACATTGCCTTCCAAAAATTTGACTAATCAATTCTAGTAAAGTATCATAAGGTCAATAATAATCAAGATGACATAGTTGATTTGGCTTAATACCAGTTAATCACCTATTGCAAGTTAACTTAAAAACAATTGGGTCAAATATAAATAATTGGTCTCCTAAACAATAACAAATTCATATATATCCCTTCCCCATACTTAATAATGTACATTGTCCCTAATGTACCACAAAAAATCATAGCAGCAAGAAAAAGCAGCACAGGAAAAATGAAACATATGTAATGAAAAGAAACTAATATTTCCCTGCCAGTTGAAAAGAAGTGCAAAATGAAGAAGCAGCATCATTATCTATAACGGAGTTCATAAGTCTTGATCAATAAAAGAAAACACAAAAAAATTTGGAATTAAAAAGAGTGATCAAAATCCATTTCCTCAGCCTCCTCATCAGATGATGCCTCAGCCATAGTAGCATCATCATCGTCATCACTCTCCTCATCATCTTCATCACTTTCTCTAGCCTCCTCGTCTTCACCCTCCTCATCAGCCTCTTCCTCACTACTCTCATCCTCCTCTTCCTTTTCCTCACTCGCCTCTGCATTAGTAGCTGATGCTTTCATTTTAAGAAATTCTTTCATTCTGTCCTGTCGGAGATGAAGTTTATCCATACTCTCTTATATATAACGAACCTCAGACAGCAACAAATCAAATTTATCGTCTAAGCTGGCTGAAGACGTTTGACCCCGAGATGTGCTGCTGCGAGAGTGTCGACCTTGACTTCTTGATGGTAGGAGGTGTATGAGGTGGAAGGAATTGAGGTGCATAGGAGTGACTTGGCTAATGAAAGTAAGTGAGGGCCAAGCAACAACCTTAGTTCTCATAGCCTGCACCAGTAATGTAATATAAGGGCCACAGCAAATATGCCCTTTCTTCCGAGTAGTGGTGGCTTGATGGTTGAAGAGTTTGGTGATTTCAATGGCTAGATTGATGGGGTGCTTATGGATGACACTATAAAGATAGAGGCAATCCTTGTTAGACACCACCCCGGTGCTAAGGCCTCTAACAGTCAATGTATAGGAGAAGAGCCAGTGAAGAACTCGGTATTCAGGCCTGACTAATTAAGAGGCCTTACTCCTGGCGGGATCATAGGCATCGCCAACTGTGATCTCATTCCAAAATGACCCTACCGTGATGCCACGAGGAAAACGACACGAGAGACTTTGGAATTCTTCCGTTCGAGTATATCGTTCTGCATATAAACCAAGATATCTGCCCAATTGAGCAATGGACATGTAGAATGGATGGCCACTCAAGGTAAAGTGTAATTTGCGGTTTGGGCCCATGCGAGTAGCACTGTCTTTATCCAGCTTATAAGTGCACAAAAATTCCAAGGTCAGCTCTTTATAAACTAGAACTTCAAAGGATAATAGGCGCTCCCAAACGGTACCATCCAAGAGCTCCTTCATTTCGGTGGTGAGCTCTAGTTAAGCGAGAACATCCCAATCCAACCGAAGGGTCTCGCTAAAGGGCTTAAACTGAAGCAATTGGTAGCGTTGTACTTGATAGTCCTCCTTAAATTGGAGCATTGGGTGCTCCATAGGGGGAAGAGTCGCCAGTGGTTCAACAATTGCGCCGGATTGTGACGAAGAGGATGCCACAAATTTGGATTTCCGGCGAACGGAAAGCTTAGATCAATTAGCCATTGGAATACTTGGATCAAAGTGCGGAATGTAGGAATTGTGGAGAGAAGAGGGAGAATGGGAGAAAATGTAAGAGAGATATGTGTGATTGTGAGAGTGTGAGAGGGTATGTAATTTAAATAAACCGGTCGTGTGTGAAAACCGAGTTATTTGGGTCGACGCGAGCTAGGACACGACCGTGTCCCACGTCTGTGTAACATTCTATGCCATCGTGTCTTACCTGGACGTACACGGGCTGAGACACGACCGTGTCCCCTGCCCATGTGACTTGTGCTTCCCGTGCATGAATACTGGACGGACACGGGCTGGGACACGACCGTGTCCCCTACCCGTGTGACTTGTGCTTCCCGTGCATGAATACTGGACGGACACGGGCTGGGACACAACCGTATCCCACGCCCGTGTAACTTTCTGTTCTCGGGTGGTGTTTGGACGCACACGGGTGAAGATTTCTGGGCGCTCACGGGCTGAGGACATGACCGTGTCTCTCGCCCGTGTAACTTTCTGTGCCCACGGCGTAGGATCAAAGTCTGGGCGAACACGGGCGGGGACATGACCGTGTAACTTTCTGTGGGTGGCAATTTTGAACGTCTGGATGGACACGGGCTGGGACACGACCGTGTGCCTTGCCCATGTAATAATTTTTTTTTTGAATTAAATCTAAAGATAAAGGAACTTAGAAATAATAAAACTAAAGAGAAAAGGAAAAAATAAAGCTAAGAGAGGAAGGAATTATGACGAAAAATTGAAAGAAAATATACGAAGCAAAGTAAAGTTAGATAAAACGGAAAATAAAATGAAGAAAACTTAAAGAACTAAAACATAAATAGAGTTAGACATGGGTTGCCTCCCAAGAAGCGCTTTAGTTAACGTCGATAGCTCGACGGGATACGTCTTCTCACGTTAGTTCTATTGGATGGAGATAAAACTCCTCCCGGCCAATATGCTCCAAGTTTCCACTCAAGTATAATTTCAACCGTTGTCCATTTACCTTAAATATGCCCTTCTCCGGGTGTGTAACTTCAACAGTCCCATACGGGAAAACTCGTGTAATTGTAAATGGTCCAGACTACCTAGATTTTAACTTACCTGGGAATAAATGCAGGCGAGAATTATACAAAAGAACATGATCACCTTCTTTAAATTGTCGACCTTGTTTGATTCGCTGATCATGATACTTTTTGGCCCTTTCTTTGTATAATTTGGAGTTCTCATATGCATTCGCTCGCCATTCCTCAAGCTCGTTCAATTGAAGTTTCCTGTGAGAACTTACACACTCAAAATCAACATTAGCACTCTTAATCGCCCAATAAGCCTTATGCTCTATTTCTACCGGCAAATGACAAGCTTTGCTATATACAAGTCGGTAGGGTGTGGTGCCGAGTGGTGTTTTGTAGGCGGTTCTATATGCCCATAGAGCATCATCCAACTTTTCTGACCAATCTTTCCTATGATACTCTACGATTTTTTCAAGAATTCGCTTAAGATTGCGATTGGCAACTTCCACTTGGCCACTACTTTGGGGGTGGTACGAGGTGGCTATCCTATGTGTAACGCCATAACGTTTCAATACTTGGTCGAGTTGAACATTGCAAAAGTGTGTTCCCCTATCACTTATAATTATTCTAGGGGTGCCAAATCAAGAAAATAGGCCTTTCAAGAATTTTTTTACTACCTTAGCATCGTTAGTAGGTAGGGCTTTAGCTTCCACCCACTTAGAGACATAGTCAATGGTTACTAGGATATATTTGTTTCCATTTGAGTTCGGAAAAGGACCCATGAAATCGATTCCCCACACATCAAATACCTTAACCTCGATGATGGGGTTTTGTGGTATTTCATCCCTACGGGATATATTTCTCACTTGTTGACAACGATCACAACTCTCAACATATCTCTGAGCATCTTTAAATAGGGTAGGCCAATAAAATCCTACCTCTAGGACCTTATGAGCTGTCCTATTGGCGCTATGATGCCCACCCGTGGGCCCCGAATGACAGTGGCTCAAAATTCGCCAACCCTCGAGGTGTGGTACACACCTTCGAATGATATGATCTGCACATACTTTAAATAGGTAAGGATCATCCCAAAAATAATGTTTCACATCAGAAAAGAATTTCTTCTTTTGCTGGTGTTGAAGTCCTTTCGGTATGATCCTAGCAGCTAAAAAATTAGCAATATCTGCGAACCAAGGAATTTCCATATCACTTACCTGGGCAATAGCATAGAGTCGCTCCTCAGGGAATTCATCCTTGATCTCGTTCTCGTCGAGCAATTCCAAGTTTGGGTTCTCCAATCAGGATAGGTGATCTGCTGCTAAATTCTCAGCGCCTTTTTTTATCTTTGATCTCCACATCAAACTCTTGCAGCAACAAGATCCACCTAATCAATCTTGGTTTTGCATCCGGCTTTGCTGACAAGTACCTAAAGGCAGAATGATCAGTATAAACAATTACCTTAGATAGAAGTAAATAAGAGCGAAATTTATCAAAGGCAAAAACAACGGCTAGCAACTCTTTTTCTGTAGTAGTGTAGTTCTCCTGAGCATTCGTAAGAGTTTTGCTAGCATAATGAATTGGTTGAAAGTGCTTGTCTCGCCTTTGCCCCAGTACTGCCCCGACTGCGTGATCACTTGCATCACACATAAGCTCGAAGGGGAGTACCCAATCAGGTACTACCATGATTGGAGCATTGGTAAGTTTCTCTTTAAGGATATTGAAAGCTTTCAAACACTCCTGAGAGAAAACATAAGGCACATCCTTCTCTAAAAGGTTAGTCAGAGGGCGGGCAATTTTCGAGAAATTCTTGATAAATCGCCTGTAAAAGCCTACATGTCCTAAGAAACTTCTTATGGCCCTAACCGAAGTTGGGGATGGGAGTCTTGCAATCGCATCCACTTTGGCCATATCCACCTCAATTCCTCAATGAGAGATCTTATGGCCCAGCACAATACCTTCTTATACCATGAAGTGGCACTTTTCCCAGTTAAGAACAAGGTTGGTCTCTTCATACCTAGTAAGTACCCTATCTAAATTATTCAAACAAAGGTCAAATGAGTTGCCAAAAACTGAAAAATCATCCATAAATACCTCCATTATGTCCTCTATCAAATCATCAAAAATAGCCAACATGCATCGCTGGAATGTGGCCGGTGCATTGCAAAGACCAAAAGGCATTCTACGATAAGCAAAAGTGCCATAAGGACAAGTGAAAGTGGTCTTTTCTTGATCTTTCGGTGCAATAGGTATCTGAAAATAACCAGATAAGCCATCCAGAAAACAATAAAACATATGTCCAGCTAATCGTTCTATCATTTGATCAGTAAAAGGTAAGGGAAAATGGTCTTTACATGTAGCATCTTTTAACTTTCGATAATCGATACATACACGCCAACCTGTTACCGTTCTCATTGGGATCAATTCATTTTTTTCTTTAGGGACTACTGTCATCCCACTTTTTTTTTTGGAACTACTTGCACTGGACTCACCCATGAACTATTAGAGATAGGATATATCATACCTGCATCAAGGCGTTTGATAACTTCCTTTTTGACTACCTCTTTCATGTTTGGATTCAAATGTCTCTGGGGCTGCACAACTGGCTTATAGTTTTCTTCCATTAAAATCTTATGAGTACAAAAGGAGGGATTGATACCTCGAATATCGGATATTTTCCAAGCAATGGCCCTCTTATGCTCCTTGAGTACTTTCAGCAACCTTTCTTTCTGTTCTTTTTCCAAATTGGATGCTATAATTACCAATAATTTGGAGTTCTTCTCTAAGAAGGCATATTCCAAATAGTCAAGTAATTGTTTTAGCTCCAATACTGGTGGCTCCTCAATCGAAGGTTTTACTATGCTTCCTTTCTCTTTTCAATCTCTTCAAACCCTGTCTCAATAGAGATAGGTTTATTTACCTCCAGTTGGGATATCACCTCAGATTTGACAGGATCTTCCGAAGCTGCCTCCATGCCTAATTGCAAGCAACTCTCCAACGTATCTTTAAGAAGAACTTCTTGCATATAACTTGAAACAAAAGTGTCAGTAACATCTAGAAGGTAGCAAGTATCATCCTGATCGACAGATTTTTTCATAGCCTCTAAAATTTTAAACGTGATCTCTTCATCTCCTACTCGAAGAATGAGCTTGCCACCACTAACATCAATAATAGCCCTGGCGGTAGCTAAGAATGGTCTTCCTAAGATAAGGGGTAACTCAAAATCGTCATCCATATCCAGTATCACAAAATCAACTGGAAAAATGAATTTACCCACTCAGACTAATACATCCTCAAATATGCCTCTAGGATACGTCACAGATCTATCAGCTAATTGCAAACTCATGCGTATAGGCTTAGGTTCCCCTAATCCTAGTTTCTTAAAAAATTTGTAAGGCATTAAATTGATGTTAGCACCCAAATCAGCTAACTCTTTGTCAATTAACAGATCACCAATATGACAAGGAATGGTAAAACTTCCTGGGTCTTTTAGCTTTTTAGGTAACTTATTTTGCATAATCGCTGAACACTTTTCATCCAAGATGACTGTAGAAAGCTCCTCAAGCTTCCTCTTGTTGGATAACAAATCTTTTAAGAACTTAGTATACTTCGGCATTTGTGATAAGGCATTAACAAGAGGTAAGTTAATATGCAATTGTTTAAAGAGGTCAAGGAACTTACTGAATTGTTGGTCATTGCGATCTTTCTTGAGTCTTTGGGGATATGGGATTGGTGGTTGATATTCTTTTACCTTTGATGACTCTACATCTTCCGTTGCTTTCGTACCCTCCTTGCTCTCGCTAGTCTCCTCGCTAACCTTCTTCTCAGCATGCAACTCCTTCCCATTCCGAAGTGTTACTGTCTTAACATGTTCCTTTGGATTGGGTTCTATATTTCTCGGTAGCGATCCCTACGGTCTTTCAGAGATTAGCTTCGCAAGTTGACCAATCCGGTTCTTGAGATTACGATTTGAAGCCTCTTGATTTCTCAACGAGGATTTAATGTTGGATAAACGAGCCTCATTGCCTTAAATGTATTTTGTGAGAAGTTCTTCCATACTGGGCTTCTTTTCTTGAGGGAGAGGAGGTAGGAATGGTCGCTGAAACCCAGGTAGGCCAAAGTTGGTCTTCTGCCGGCCTTGGTTTTGGTTTCCCCATGAGAAATTTGGGTAATTCCTCCATCCTGGATTGTAAGTGTTGCTGTAGGGGTTATTTTGTTGCTTAGGTGGATTTCCTAGATAATCTGCCTGTTCCAGTTGTTCTTGTGTTCCATACCCCTGCATACCAAAATCACTTACATCCAATTGCACTTGTTGAGGGCCAATTGAGAATGCATCAATCTTTTTACTCAACAAATCCACCTTGGCTGCCAAAGCAGTGGTCAAGTCCACATCATAAACTCCCATGGCCTTTTGCTTGGCTCTAGTGCTTTCCCACTGATAGTTGTTCATCGCTATTCCTTCAATCAAATTTTGGGCTTGCTCAGGTGTCTTAGTGTTCAAAGTACCTCCTGTGGATGTATCAATCATCTGTCTAGTGGATAGATTGAGACCATTATAGAAGATCTGAATCTGCATCCATAGTGGGAGGCCATGATGTGGGCACCTCCTGAGCAAGTCCTTGAATCGCTCCTAAGTGTCATAAAGTGTCTCCGCTTCCAATTGACCAAAATACGAAATATCATTCCGAAGTTTCGTGGTCTTTGCAGGTGGGAAATATTTCTCCAAAAATTTCTCTACCAATTCATTCTAAGTTGTGATTGAATTTCTTGGTAGGGAGTTCAACCACTGTTTTGCTCTACCCCTTAAGGAGAAAGGAAATAGTCGCAGTCGAATGGCATCATCCGTGGCTCCGTTGATTTTAAATGTATCACAAATCTCTAAAAAGCTAGAGATGTGGGCATTAGGATCTTCATCTTAGAGACCGTCAAACTAAACATATTGTTGCACCATTTGTATGATGTTAGGTGCAATTTGGAAATTATTAGCCGCGACGGTTGGCCTTATAATACTGGAGTCAGCTCCAATGAGTGTAGGCCTTGAATAATCGGACATGGTCCGATTTGCTTCATTCCCGTTGTTAGCCATGTGTGGTGGATCTTCTTGCTCGATGAATTGAGTGTTGGCCTCTTGACCTTCTTCCTTGATTTCAACAATTGACTCGTCGTCTATGGTCGCCACAATTTGTCTAGGTCGCGATCTCAAATTTAGAAAGGCAGTTCTCTCAATTTCAGGATTGAGTTCTACCAAATCTTCCGGATTACTGCGGGTCATGCACTACAAAGGCCAGAAATAAAATCAATTGCAGCTCTAGATAATAAAAATAAACAATGAAAATAGAAGAAAATAAACAAAAAATGGTTAAAGTAATAAAGTAATTAGCGTTCTTAATATCAAAAATCCCCGGCAACGGCGCCAAAAACTTGATACAAGGCAAGCACACCTATCAATTTTAATATAGTGGATGTGAGTTCAAGTCAATCCCTCAGAGATTTTGAGTACTAATATTAACTTTAGCTTTATTATTTAACCGAAAAATTATGTCGAGTTGAATGAATTAAAAATACTAAAATTAACAACTAAACTACTTATGAGACTTAATTATGCAAATTAGAAAGCAATAAACTACGAACGACTTCAAGTATGCAATAATGTATTTAGGAATTATTTCCCCTAGTGTTTAACATGTAACCTTTTTAAAATATATCCAATTCAATTTCTATTATTCTTGACCGGAGGGATTCATAATTAAAGCTAATATCTTTCTCAAGCATATTAACCCTAATCCTAAATTATTTACCGAAATCTCTTCACTTAGTAATATAACTTAGAATTGCATTAATGTATAATGAATTCCTACACAAATAATTAACTTTCCGGAAGAAACATGTATCTTATCTTTAAGTATACATGTAATTCTCTTCAATTATGCTAAGATCTAATTATACATGCAATTTCTCAATCAACATGTATAATATCATATATTGACATTCTAGAATTATCAATCCACAACTAAACGATATAATTGAATCAAGAAAAGATAGAAACTTTATTGAAATTATAATTCAATCCAAGGGTTACATGAAACCCTAGGTTCCATAATCCTAAATACTTGAATTCTAAGCTATCATAATGAATCTAAAAACAAGTTTTATCAAAAACGTAAAATAAAGCATGAAAACCCCTCTTGATTTGATGAATAATCTCTCTAATCTTGAAATCGATGTTGTTCTCACTTCTTGATTGATGTTCTCCTCAAATCTCCTCTTGTCTCTTGTGTCTTTCCGTTTCTGTAATGTCTCTCTCCCTTTAGACCCTAAGATCTCCTTATATATATCTATTACACGGATTTTATTTTCGTCACCAGACACGGCCTGGGACACGACCGTGTCCCCAGGTCGTGTAACTTTCTGCACTAAGGTAAAATTTCTACATAACTTCAAAACTTTATAACTTCTTCGTTTGAACTCGAAATTGAGTGAAACTTGATTCCTTTTCTTCATTTTCGAGCCTAGAATGCGTTTAAACCATGAAATCAACATTTTACTCAATTAAGTAACAATTTCTTTAAAGAAAACAAAAAATGTAAGGGAAATATCATAAAATCACCATATGAAATATGTTTAAAATCAGAGTTATCACTTCCCATACAGAAATATTTCATCAATACAAATTACTAATCGACAACACTTGAATGCTTATACGCATGCCCCAAAAGTCTAAAAGAACCACTTCATCATTGAAACACCAAGCTCAAGAGATCCTCTCCATCCCTAAATCACCTTCATTCCAAGATTTGAAATCTTGATTGCATTTAACAGAATAAGAACTCATTGTATGCTTTTTCCTCTCTATATCCTTTCTTTTAACATCCCAAACTCTCTTTCTCATCACATTATACCCAAACATGTTTAAAATATTCGCTTATAAGTTTGCACTTTTATCGAGATTCTCTTTAACATTATTAATGAAGCATTTGGCCATCATTCTACTATTGATCTTTCTGTGGTCTTACACTACATCGGGGTTGACACATATATGTGGACTCTTAAGAATTGTTATGACGAATAGCCTCATTAAACTTTTATATGATGCTCGTAACCTCTACTTGCATCCAATATTCTTCTCCTTGCAATGAATGGCCTGTAGGTGCAGTTTTTATTCATCAATGTAGTAGTCACAATGGTGATTGATGTGATATCTTTTAACGGTGTCAATAAGCTCATCCTTCATGCTGAAATGTTATATGACAAATAAATCTAGGCCATTAACCTAGTTGCTACATTTCGCCTCTATGTCCTCTTTGAATGCCACATAACTACTACTACTACCAATGTTCATGTATGGGATTTGATCTCTAACCTAGGATGTTGGCATCCTAGTCTGATTATATTGGGGAGCCATCCCAATCCCCTAGCTAACAGTAAACTGAGGTACAGATGAAATGCTGCTTGATATATATTTTGATATGGTTGCATAATCATAATCTACAATATTTTCCACTTCTACAATTTCTTCATTTACTTCAAATTCAACCCCCCACGTGCTCCTCCTCAACCTCTATTCCAAGTCTCATGGGAATTAACTCTTCATCAAGGTCGTAGCCTAGGTGATCCTGTAAGATTGATCTTATCTCTACATCAATTGCCTCTTCATTTACACCACCTTCACCAAAAGTGGGGTCTTCCACTAGATAAGTTTCTGATCCGTCATACTTAGGGTAGTCTTCATCGATTTATTGCACATAAGGTTGAGGATTATTAGAAGACCTAACCTATAAAGTTCTTTCAACAACACTCTTACTTGGTTGATTGGAAACCCTAACATATATCTCCTGTTTCTGGTTTTCTCTAAATGCGTCAACCATTTATGTGAAGTTTTCTACATCATCATCATCCGTAATGGCTATTAAAGTATATGAAACACCTCTCTCATAATAAACAGAGTGTTGATAAACAAGCTCAACTCCATAAGGATTAACTCTGATACTCGCATAGATCTGCTGAAGGAAATAACTGAAGTTGGAATCCTTCCTCATCTTCAACTTTTTCACTAGGTCCCTATCATATTGTGAACTATTATTTCCATTGACTATGTTCCCACCTAGATACATAATTATCTTCTCGTAATTAGCTAATGACAACTTGTTAATCCATGAATTACAAAATTAGTAAAACCCATACGATTTTGCACAGTTCATAACACCTTCACAATTTCATATTCTTAATGGGGTGTTTCATTGCACCTACATAATTTTACTTCTCAATAAGCCATCTTATCACATACTATAATTTTAAGCACCCATACGACTTCACTTCTCAGTAAGGTGTCTTATCGTACCCACACAATTTTACTTCTTGATAAGGCGTCTTATCACATATTATAACTTTAAGCACTCATGACTTCACTTCTTAGTGGAGCATCTCATCGCACCCATATAATTGCACTTTTCGGTAGGGCATCTTTTCACACATTATAACTTTAAGCATTCACATGACTTCATTTCTTGATAGGGCATTTCATTGAACCTATATAATTTCACTTCTTAGTGGGGTATCTTATTACACACTATAACTTTAAGCACTTACTCGACTTCACTTCTCGGTGAAGCGTCTCATCACACCCACATAATTTCACCTCTTAGTGGGGTGTCACATTGCGCCTACATAATTTCACTTCTTGATAATGCATCACATTACGCTCATACAATTTCACTTTTCGATGGGGTGTCACATTGCACCCACACAATTTCACTTATCGGTGGAGCGTTACATCACACCTGTACAATTTCACTTCTTAGTAAAGTGTCACATTGTACCAACACAATTTCACTTTTCATTGGGGTGTTTCATCACATACTATAAATGCAATCGCATCCACACAATTTCACTTCTCCCTAGATTTTCTCATCACATACTACGGTTGTAAATGCATACATGCTTTACTAATACATAGGTAAAATCACCTACAATCTATGGGTCGCATACATATTTTTTTACGTAACCATTGTAAGTTATATAACTATATATTATTATATGAACAATGTACAAATGCAATATGCATATTACGAAAATATAAATACAAAAAAAATTGTCATCTAACTATAGTTCATATATACAATATAAATATTATTGTACTAACAACGTAATTTTTATTTTAAAAAATTATTGCGAAATAAAGGATAGCTAAGAGTTACTTACAAATGGGTTGACGAAAATAGGGTCACGAAGTTGCTTGGAGAGAGAAAATAGGGTTATGCTATCGTTCGGAGAAAAAAAACAAGAGGTTTTAAGAGATTTTCGTAACTAGAAGAAGTGAGAATGAATGAAGAATGCAAAAATTGAGGTATATATAGGAGATGTGAAGGCGCATGGAGTGGGTACACCTTCAAAAGAATCAAGAAGGTGCACTTCAATAATGGGCCTTCCTTATTGAGGAAGGCACACTTCTGATATGCACCTTTTATGTAAATATTGAAAGCGCGCTCATGGAGTGCACCTTTAATATAACAAATCCACAAACAATTCATAAAATTTACTTAGAACACCTTATTTTTGTACTATTTTTCGCTAATCACACTATAAAAGTACAAAACTCCGATTAGAGATGGTCAACATTGGTTTGGTACGTGTGAGTATGGGGGTTGAAGATGGTGTGGCTTTGTTGTGTTCGTGCGTGTTGGGTCTACTATGAGGTTGGATGAGGATAGGGCATTGTTAGGTAGCTTTGTTATGTTCGTTGTTTGTGCAGTGAAAGAGATAGGGGTTCATATAAGGGAGAAAAGGGATGAAGGAGGAAGATAATAGTCTTCTTTCCTTCTCTTCTTTCTCAATCATATATAAACAAACATGCAAATTAGGTTATCCATTGTTAATCCAATCTCCATAAGCAATTTCATAAGAGCAACCCTAATTTTTTCAAACCCTTAATTTAATCTTGTTAACATAAATCTTTTAAGATATGAAGCAACAAAATAAATAGATTTAGATTAATCATTTGATAACAACTTATCAAATTTGATAAAAAAAAAAAAATCTAATTTGATCTTCTCTCTCTTCCCTCCTGTTTCGTGAGTCAATTGAGTGGGGATGACATATGATCAATCCAAAAAATAAAATAGGAATGATGCACGTGGTAAGGTTTGAACCCGTGATTTTCATCCCCTACTCTCGTAAGTCCATGTGCTTAACTAGCTGAATTGTGCTCACTTTTTATACCTTTCATGCATACTAAATACTTTAAGTTGATTTTTCTAGGTCTTACTTTAATTTAGCTTTTCTAACCTAAGCCCAATTTATTGTAAACCACTTTAAAAATGACCCAAACACTTTTATATAACCCTAAAATGCACATACTAAAGATTTTCAACACAATTTTAACTTAGTAATTCCCAAATCTTATTTTAAATAGTCTAATTAAAGATTATTTTCGAATTTTAAATGGGACAAAAGTCCACTTCATAAGCTTAAATATTTTACTGGACTATTTTGAAAACATATTTTTTTAATGAAGCGTAATTTTTCAAAAGACTTAAAACTTATTAAATTACATATATATTTTATTATTGCTTGATCCAACCTTAAAGAAGCCCAATTTTTCAAAAAATCAGTTTTTGATTTTTTATGGATTTTTTTTGTAAACTTGCCCCAAAAGTAAAAAGAGATTAAAATTAAAATAAAGAGTGACAAAAATAGGGTGTCTATAATCTATCCCCTTTCTTCCTTCAATCTAAACATAAAATTTTACTTTCCTAGTAAACACATCTTAAAAGTAAAATTTTTGCTTCAAATCCTTTCCCCTCAATTTCCTTCCTTTGATCCAAATATAAGGTTAATGAATGACCAAAGCTTGTGGACAATGGATAATTTTTGCATGCATACGACTACAAAGTTTCTAAGAAATATCATCATAACTTACCACATGAGTGTCTCATACGAATATATGATGTAACATATTAGAATGAACCACTCTACTATTAAAATCTCTTTAAGGAGAAAAGATGAAAATTAAAATAAAAAGGAGAAAAAAGAACATTGAACTTCATAATATTTATATTGAATGACACCAAAATTTGAGAAATTTGCATACAAAAAGAAATTCAAAGAAACTATATTTGAGTTTTAGATAACTTTCTTTTAGGTTAGCAACCTACTGTTCATAATGATTTTAAAATCCATATGAAGAACATCTAATATCCATTAATAATCCATTACAAAACAAACTTAATGCTAAGAGGCACTAACAGGTAAGCTAGTAACTTTATAACAAGTAAAAACCTATCATTTATCTATATTATTAAAGCTTTTTAAGGCTTTAAGTAATCTCTACGATTGTAATTATAATTAAATCCTCAAAAGTAAGTGATTTTTTTCATTTTTTTCAGCTCTTATATTGCTATCAATTAATTAAATAAAAGTATTATAAGTAAGTTAATGAAAATGATGAATTATAATAATAAAAATAATAAAACCATTTTTAAGTAGTTTTCTTTTTTAGGGAATGAATTACCTATAATATTTCTTTTTTAATTTGCACATGCATCATGGATGTAACTTCTGCTAGTAACTTATAATGGTTGAGCAAGTTTTGAAAAAGTATTGAAGATAATGGATATATTTCAATGGCGATTTTTTTAGACTGTTCTTATAATGTCAAGGAAAATTATTTTAAAAAACAAGAGTATTATGGGGATTTTAAAAGTTTATTAAAACCCTACTCTTTTAGGCATCCACCAACCCTCTTAAACCTTCATCTTTTCCCAAAGTAATCTAACTCTCATTTTGTATAGAAAACTAAGTCTAGCCCCAAAACCTAACCCAAAGGAGAATGTTGGGAAGAGATTAAGGTAGGTTGGAGTATTACTTGAAGAAATTTTTTTTTAGGGGCTCAAGGACACTAAAACCACTTTTTTCCTTACAAATTATAGCTTGTTATCTTGAATCTTCTTAGGTAATCTCCTATTACTCCTCAAGAACTAGTAAAGGAAGGGATTAAGGTAAGAAAAAAAGTGGATTTCTTTATTTTAAGTTAATTACAGAGAAAAACCCCATTTTGGATGTTGTTCAAGTGGGTTTTTTTTTTTTAATTCGAATATTAAATGAGCATTTAATGATGTGTTGATGTGATTCTTGACTTGATTCTTATGCATTTCAAGTAAGTACTCTTCATCTCTTCTTTTATTCCTTAGTTTAAGGTTGGTTTCTTAAAGTTTACTAGTAGAGTTGGGTTTTAAGTTAGTGTTTGATTTGAAGTTTGCAGTTTGGATGGTGTAAAAGTGTGTTATGTTGGTGGGTTGATAAGTAATTGAAATGTATTTAAAGTGGGTTTGAAGAAAAGTTTGGATTTTAGTTAGTTTGAGTGTGGAATTTGAAGTTTCGTTGTTGTTTTGGTATAAACCATAGGCACGGTTGTGATTAGTCTTCTAATTACGGAAGGCTAGTAAGGACCAGTCGGTTAGTTCTCCCTGAACTGTGCGACTAATTCACACTAAAAGGCTAAACCAAGTTTTCTTCCATTCCTTTTTCTCAAACCAATTTCTTTGTGTCCTAACCTAATTCATAAAGCATATTTTATCCTCTAAAACCGTTTTTGAACATCCTAATTATAATAACTTATTCATAAACATGCTTTACAAAGAATCAAATTCTATTTTTGAACTTCTATTCTTAAACCTCCAAATCCTCATCCCAAGTGCTTTACTCATTCATTTTCTAAGCCAAGAGATGATCTTAACCTCTTGTTTAACCAAAGTTACCTTTAAAGTCCTTTAATAAGATAATAGTTTAGAGAGCCTTTAGAAGGTGTTATCCAAAGAAAGTCAGGGTTGCTTAAGATGTTTGAATTAGATTAACTAAAATGGAAGATTAATATAAGTTTACTATTATACCTATCAAGTTGTTAATTCAGGTTTCAAGGTTGATTTGAGCTTTGTAATTAGTTTAGATTTAGCTTTCCAAATACATAGTGCTTCTTGGTCTAGTTGTACTTGCTAGGCTAGATAAGATCTAACTAGACTAATCTATATTTGACTTAAATGAATGGTTTGCTAATTTTGCTTAACTTGCTTACTTTAGGGGCTTATAGTAGTAGTTCCTTAAATGAGCAACTATTGATCACATGTGGAGATTCCTTAGTGGACTTTCATATAAGATGATGTAGTTAGAATTCTAGGTATTTCTAGACCTAAACACAAAAGACTTAAAGAAAAACATATATTTATATCCACCTTTGTATGTAGATAAAGATCAAGGTATGGTAAGGTCTTGAGTACTCATTTGTTGGTTGTTGGTTGTTGGTTGAAATAAAAGATAATTAATTTACCGTTTGCTTTATACTTGATATAATTTGCATTATTGTGCATGTGTATGGCTTAATTTGGCATCTGTGTAGCTTAATTTGGCATCTGTGTATGCTTGTGCATTACGTACTAGGCTCTAGCTCATTCTTTTATTTTTGTAGTTGTAGGTCGATTTGATAAGTTTTCGACAAGTATGGGAATTACTATTGTAAGTTGAGGAAGAGTGGCAATTAGTTATATATGTTGTAAAAGATCAATATTTAGTTATTAAGTATATTTGTGGTTAAAGTGACTCGCTTATGAGATATTTAAGTTGATGTACTTGGAGATTTGTTGTTTTATATTTGATAAGCAATTGTTACAAATGATTGTAGAGATTATAATTAGTTTTAGAGCCTTAACATATCATTAGAAAACTAAGAACATGTGGTAGGTTGTAGCACCCTTAGGTTTAGGGGCATTATAGTTTTTGTACATGGTAGATTATTAACTGTATAATATCTTCATTCTAATACCTATTATAAAACGTGTACCATAAGGTATACAAGGTACAATTGTAAATATTCTTAATTTATTGTATTGAGTATAAAATCATGTAATACTTTTAATGTGCTATACAAATATGTGATTGAAAAATATAAAAATAAGCTGTTGGAAATTTCTATGTTGATAAGTATACTAGTTGCAAGTAGAGTTATGTAAGTACGGCGAGTCACACAAACCAACCCATTTAACTTGTAAAATATAAGAGCAAGTTAAAGTTGAAAATTTTTATCTTGAGTGTTTTAGCCTACCCCCACTTAACTTATGGGTTAGAATGGGTCAACCATTGCAAGACGAGCTGACTTATGAATCTACAAAAATTTTTTAAACTTAAGAATAAGTTTGATACAGTTCTATAAGATGTATAATTTTTTTAATTTTCTTTTTCTATCTATGCATTACTCAATTAGTGATAAAGATGGATTTCTAACCTGTTCATCCATGAGGAACAATGTATAATAAGAATGATGAACTTTTTGAATTTTAAAATCAATCATGTAATTTATGACAAATACTATGTAGACATCTAGGGATTTATGTATCTCAATCACAAAATATAACACCATTCCTAATCCATAGCAACTTGAAAGTTACTTACATTAACCTATCAATTTATTAAACAACTTTCATCATTAAACAATTCTATACTTTATCTTTAATTTTTTCACCAAGTCTTTTTCATATCTTTTTAAGTTTTGTGGTCCATACCTTATTCTTAATTTTTTACTCTGAATTGGTCAATTTCTTTTAAGGAAAAATTCAAATCATTTTCTCATTACCGTCTAGAGTAACACTAAAGGTCCAAGGAACACAAGCTAGATTCAATTTATCGCTAAGAAATCCTTATTCTGCAACTTTACCTTAGATTATGTGCGTGAAAATGAGTGATGCAGATGGTCTAAGATAATTATCCTTAGCCATCAAGTGATTTATTAAGCACTAACAGACAATGTATCTGTATTGCATGAGCAAAATATATATATAACAAAAAAGCTTAAACTCAAAATATAGAAGGATGTTAATAATATATGTAAGTAAAATCAAATTATAATAAAATTTTCAAATAAAAAGTTCTTACAAATGTTAGTCAAATAAAAAGTACAATCAATTTTCCAAATAATAGCAATGTTGGGAATTAATACGATGGGCAAATATATATATATGTATATATATACGTACCAAATTGACTATTATATTTACTTTAGAGTAGTACATCTTAGTTTGCAAGAACTAAATATAGTTTTTCATGTTAAGTGGTAATAACTAATTATTGTTACTATATAAATATTAATTCATCTCCATGCATAAGTGGTTGAAAGTCATTCCCTAAATTTTGAATTTAGTAATAAAAAGTAGAGAGCTCCAAGAAATGTAACTAAGGACGTAAATGGATATAAACATATATTCGTTGTTTATTGCATGGAAACATGAGGATAGTATAACTCAAAAAGAAGGGAAGTGGGCAAGAGAAATAGTAAGGACAATGGACATGATAGATTGAAAGAGTGAGAAGAATAGTTAACATAAAGTGAAAAATTAAAAAGTGACATATTTGTTCATTATTTATAATCTTAATAGTTTATTTTAATATTATTTTCTTTTTTAAATGATATTAAATAAATAATAAATATGTAAATTTAAGAATAGCAATTATTTAAGCCCCACAAGGCTTTAATAATATAGATATCAACCAAATTATAAGATGATGTACATATGCTATACATGTTTGAAAAACATAAGAAAACTAATGATATAAAAAAATAATACATGTATTATATATATCATGTTATAATATATAATTTTGAAAACTTTTTCTATAATCATGTCATTTCAATGAAACTTTGTGTTCTTTTAGTTTATTATATTATTTCAATTTAATATATTTAAAATGTATTATTTAATATTAAAAGTTTTCAATAATAACTCTTCCTTATTAATTGTTTCTCTGCTCTTAATCACTCTTTTTCCTTAAAACCATTTATTTTATTTACTTTCTTGGTTCTTTTGTTTCTTTTTAGTAAAATCAATTCTTCTATTTTGTTCCTAAAAGCATTTGTCTCTTTTTTATTAATCTCTTTCTCAATACTTTTATATTAAATTTGCATATTAGCTTTTGTGGCTCTTCTATGTTCAATTTTAATAATGAATGTTTATCTTCTTTCTTGATGTCGATCTATGCCATTATATTTACGACTACTAATGTGATAATATTTATGTTCATCATTATATTTTTATTTTTGTATTAAGTTATTTCTAAATTACATTTACAATTTACAAAAACTTATAGAAACTATAATTTTTTAATTGTCCACATATATAATGAATTTGAACATATAATCCATGATTGTATAATACGTATAAGTAGGAATGTAATAAGTAATTTATATATGTTTAAGGTTTTTAGTTCCATAGTTTATGATAATTTATTCATATAGTAACATAGTCCAAGTTTTATTAACTATATCTTTATATAAAAATTCTACTTTTTGTGTTGTCAACAAATAGAATTGTTGAGTATTAGATTTTTTTAGATATCTTTTATATAAATATTTGAAAACCTTTTTTGCATTTGTATATTGTTATTAATAATAACATTTGGGAATTTAAAATACGTTATTTTTTACTAATTTCTATTCCTTTAGTAGCAATAAATAATACTCATTATTGTGTGTCCTTTCACATTTAGCATGAAAAAGGTTTTTTTTTTTTTCTTTTTTTTTTTCAATAGCCTTTAAATTCTTTCTTCCTACACAGTTGAGGGTTTCTATGGTAACGTTAGCAAAAATATGCTACCATAACACTTGTTAATCTAAAGCATTAATTCAGTAGAACTTAATTTATATTATCTATCATGTTAAAGTAGGCTAACCTATTATATGGATAACATGTTAGCCTAATTTTTGTAATTAATTACATGGAAAAGAGGGAGAGAGAAAGTAACGTACTGATCTCCTATAGCAGGTTATCTTAGCTAGCATTATGATAACACTATATTGTTAACGTTATAGTAGAATAACCCCCTAAAGCTTTTATTATTTTTACATCATTACATTATACCTTTTCACATTATATAAAGTATGGCTATTGTGGCCTTTATCCTTTTATATCCATGAATAGAGTAAAATTGTTAACTGTGACCTTTCAATGAAATTAAAAGAAAATGTTCTTGAATAAGAATAATCAAATAAATTTTATCTCTAGCAATTGCACCATTTTCATTTTATTTTTATTTTGGTTCCACTAAAACTACTTTTATTAATTTTTTTTAAGTGGTTGGAAATGATCAAAGAGTTCTTTTACAATAGAAAGAGAATTTTACTGTTCCATAATTTCACTTGAAATATTAGTTTGTAACATTTGTAATAGGTACTCTTAAGCATCAACCAATATATCCCTTGATTATATATTAGTTTAAAATTAATGATATTATGTGCATTTGGAAGCAAACTTGACTTCAGTTTCCTTCTTACAATTTTAATGACATAAAGCAATTATATGATGTATGCCATCAACATCTTATATGCAACGATTTAAAAGGTAAGTTGTAATGCTCTAGGACCTTATTTGAGCATTACAACCTACCATATATTCCCGCTAACTGAAAATATGTTAAGGCTTATAAATCTATAACATTCATTTTTAACATAAACAACTACTACATACAATAAGATTCTCAAAAGGAGTGGAAAACATCATCCACTCAAATCGTCATGATCTTGAAAATAGTCTAGCATAATATTTCAAAAGTTTACCAGCTCATAATCCATAAGAGATCCCAAAAAGTAATCTAAGAGGTTATAATCTCCTTAGGGCAACATGCAACCACAAAACGAGTAAGGAGTCTATCTCCTTAATATGCAATATAATTCTCCTAGACATAACATAACTCTAATAGTACATAAGTCATCTCAACCCTAATCATTATAAAAGTATAAATACTTGATGCCCTTTTCCTCCTGTATATCGTCCACAAAAGGCTCCTCATAGATAAGATACTTATTAGTTCCTATGCCTAAAAAGAAATGAAAGAGTAGGTTGAAGCCCATTATGAAATATATAAGCATACACGGATGCTAAGCCAAGACATACACATGCATATAACATAAATTTTAACAAGTATGAATAAAATAGTAAATTAATTATCTTTATGTTAGACTAACAACCAACAAAGGATTACTCATGGCCTTGCCATACTATAGTTTTTGTTCACAAACATAGGTGGATATAAATATATGTTTCCTTTTGAATCCTCTACGCCTAAGTCCAAAGTTTAGAGTACTTAAAACCGAATATTCTATCTATGTTGTCTCATACACAAGTTCACTAGGAAATCTTTATGTATGATTAGCAATTGCTCCTTTAAGGATTTGCCACTGTAGCCTCTAGAGCAAGTGGGTCAAGCACAATTAACAACTAAGTTTAATTAGCTAAATATAAGTTAGTTCAATTTACTTACTAAGTCCTAACAAGTATAAGCAAACAACCAAACACTACATACGTATGTCATGAAACTATTAACAATTAGCAACTTGTTCAAAAGTGAGTGAATCCAGGTACTTGATCCAAAGCAATATGCTAAATTTAGTTCTTACATTCCCATGCCAAGAATTCATAGACAAGGTCCTTTTCTAATGAATTTATAACTCTTAACAAGTTTACCCTAAAAGGCTCCTCATGAGGTCCATAAATGCCACAAACACATTAATGAGGCTGAGCGATACAACTAAGAACTCATACAGCCCATATCTAGTTCTAAAAGCTATTTTCTATACATCTTCTACTTTCACCTCCAATTGATAGTATCCTAACCTCAAATTTATCTTTAAGAAAACTTAGGCCCCTTGCAACTGATTAAATAGGTCGTTGATTTGGGAAAGTGGATACCTGTTCTTAACTATCACTTGATTTAGATCCCTGTAATCCATACACATTCTCATATTCTCATCTTTCTTCTTCATAAAAAGAACCAGGGCTCCCTAAGAAGATAAACTTAGTCTTATGAAACCCTTATCTTGTAGCTCCTATAATTGTTTCTTCATCTCAACAAGCCTTGTAAGTGCCATTCTCTACACTGGCTTTGGAAGGGGCTTAGTAGATGGCACTAGGTTTATCTTAAACCTGATTTCTCTATCAGGTGGTAGATTAAGTAAATTGTCGGAGAAGATGTATAAGAATTCATGTATCACTAGTACCTATTCTAGTTTCAACTCTTCACCAATCCTTGTACTTAAGGCTGCTATAGTAGACTTTCCCTAAAACTCGTAATCAATACAACTCATTGGCTTCCACCCTTTTACTTGATATTGAAAAGGCACATCTCTTGGAGGCTCAAACATGATCACCATATTATGACAATCGATATTGGCATGATATTTAGCCAATTAGTCTATGCCTAAAATTATATCAAAATCAAACATGTCCAGCACTAACAAGTCAGCTCATAGGATCCTTCCCTCTACTACAATTTTTACATTCTAACACGAACAAAAGTGGATGAGGTCATAGAATTTTCAAAAAAAAAAAAAAGGAAAGCATAATAGTAATGATATAAAAGAATCCTCACTTTTAATAGCAACTTTAGGTTATAAAATAAAATAAAAATTCGTTTCATCTCACTAATTTCTTTTTTCAAATTTACTTTGAAAAATTAATTTAAAATAAAACTCTTCAAAATACTACATTAATTGTTTTTTCCTAACTTTATCTTATATTCATTTCATTTCACATTTGCTTTATAAAATAAAAAAAAAAAACTTTTCTTGCTAACAAACCAAATAGTAAATTTTATAAACAAAAGAAAAAAACAACCTTCATTTCATCACAACTTTAATTTTACTTTATTTTCATTTTAGTTTAACTTATTTAAAAATAAATATTTTTAAAATACTACATTAATTATTTCTTTTTTAATAAAAGGAAAACACAAAGAAAATCTATGCTTTTTAAAAAGTACATTTTCGGTTTAACTTATTTAAAAATAAAACCTCCTCAAAATTCCACATTAATTTTTTTTATAAGAAGAGAAAAATAAAAAATTAACCTTTAAAAAAAAAGGAATGTTAGTTTTTATTTACCTAAAGATACCCTTTTGTAAGTTTTCATAAGTATTACATTAAAAAAGAAATGATTTCAAAAGGAAAAAAAAAAAGGCATTATAGTGATAATAATGCCGCACTTATCAAAGTAGACAGTAAATTTTATAGGAAAAAAATCAACTTTCACTTCACTCTAACTTTACTTCATAAGACAAAATACTTTATAAAATTTTCATTTCATTCAACGTTTACTTTATAAAATTAAAAAAGAAAAAATTTCTACCTATAAAAACAAATACTAAAATTTATAAACAAAAAGATAAACTCTCATTTCATTTCATCTTTACTTTATTTTCACTTCAACTAACTAATTTGGAAATAAAAGCTTTTCAAGTGTTACATTAATTGTTTCTTTTTTAAAAAAGGGAAAGGAAAGGAAATCTACCTTTTTAAAAAAAATGTATATTTTTCATTTAACTTATTTAAAAGTAAAAATTCTTCAAAATATTAGATATTTTTATTTTAAAAAAAAAGGAAAGAAACTACCCTGTTAAAAAAAAAAAAAAAAGAAGAATCTCACTTTTTATTTCTACTACTAACACACTTTCGTAACTTTTGTAAGTGTTATATTAAGAAAGAAACAATGGTAGAAAACTATATCAAGTCATAATTATAACAAAAAAATAAAAAGAAGAGACATTGTTTAAGGTTTTGGAGCAAACTAACAAATTTTATAAATAAAAAGTGAAATTTCATTTTGTTCTACGTTTGCTTTATTTTTTATTTTTTAATTTCATTCCATGTTCATTTTATAAAATTAAAAAAAATTCTCACCTACCAAAGTAACTTTACTTTATAAAACAAAATATTTTATAAAACTTTCATTTCATTCCATATTTACTTTTTAAAATTAAAAAAAAATTCCTCATCTATGAAAAATTAAATAAAAAAATTAAATTGTATGTTATATATAAATAAAAATAAAAAAAAAAAACTTAACATATAATTTTAACACAAATCTTAATACAATAAAAAAAATTAAATTGTATGTTACATTAAAAAAAAATTTCCTCATCTATGTGATATATAAATAAAAAATTAAATATAACATATAATTGTATTAAGATTTGTGTCCACATATTGTGTGGACTTATACCTAACTTAATATAAAAGAAAGGATAATAACAAAAAAAGGGCAAAAAAATCATATGTAAATAAGGAAAACATGTAAATATTTAGAAATTATATGAAAAAATTATTTTAATAGAATTAAATCTTCTATCATAGTGGGATTCATAGATACGATCTCTTTAAGAAGTAAATCCATCCATTCATATAATAGACCACACTTTTACCCTATTCATTTAATCATTACCATCAGACCCTCTTAGTGACATTGTATGCCAACTTTTTATTGTTCCTATAAATGTCGTGTTTCCATCATTTATCTATATTATTATAACCAATTGAAATCTTTTAGCAATTTATTCTTCAGGCCTCAAATATAATACTATATAATTAAAAAGCCAATATTAAAATTATTTTATAAAATTATCAACTATAGATAAATTTGACAACTTCCAAATTTCGCTTTTCCTGTACAGTTTTCTCTCTTTGATCCCATCTTTCATATTGCCCTTTCTATGTTTAAAACATGAGAAATTGAGCTTGAAACATGGTCTTTGAAGGACATTTGGGTTTCTACTAGAGGATTATTGTGTTTTGAAAATGGCAGTTTTCATCCTTTCAAGTGCTGCTATAAGGTTAGTTGTTCTTTACTACATGCCTAATCACTTTTCTTTCCTTTTCTATTTTTTTTTTCCTTTTAAAAATCAACAAAGATATGGACTAATACTTGAATTCACACTTTCCATTTGTATTAACCCAAAGCAGACTAAAGTCCAACCTACTTCCTACACTCCAAAAAAGAGGCAAAAGGATCGGGATGCTACTAGCATTGATGTTCAGCATAGAAGACTCGCAAAAGGCAACAAAGCATGTCATTGACACTATCTCTGAGGAACACATGTAGGAATGGCATTCAACTATGGATTTCCTTAGATTAGTGGATTTTTGTTTTATGTTCCAATGGTTAAAGTTTCACCATATCTAATCTAAATACAGGAGATTGATTTTCCTTTTTCCTTTTTTCATACAAGAGATTGATTTTGTTGGCTGCTTCCTTTTTCGAGCAAAGCCACTGTTGTAGGAAAATCCAATGTTTAAGGGAGAGAGTGAGTTTTATAGCATGTGTTTGCTTGAGGAATGGTAGAAATGCCTCAGTTGAATGGCATATCCTTAAATAGGGCTCTTCGTTCCATAACCTGTTATAAGGGCTTGGTGATTCTTTTTTTTTTATGAAGTTTCAACATATCTGCTCTAGATACAGGAGATTGATTTTCCATTTTCCTTTTTTCGTATAGGAAATTGATTTTGTTTGGCTGCTTCCTTTTCAAGCGAAACCAATGTTGTAAGTGAAGCTAATTTTCAAGGGAAAGAGTGGGTACAGAAAAATGTTTACTATCTAGATTTGGTCTCTGCAATTCAATTTCATTTCCTTTTGGTTTATTTTGATAGATTATTGTTTCTTTTTCCCTTTTACTTCTTTCTTTCAATTATTGTTAGCCGAGTATTTATTCATTAATTCTGAGAAAAGTTGTCAACTTTGAATTGAGTATGTATTTTGGTCTAACTTGATTTTTTCATATTTGCATTTGTAATATAATCAATTACGAATTTTGTTATTTCCTATTTGTTTTGTATGTTGAAATTCCAAATGATTTCTTACTTTTTTTTGCCAAGTAATTTCTCATTTTATACTTATCATTAAATATAGTTCATGTTTCCCTTTTTAAGGCATCTACTATGTTTATTGGTGTATATGAACTAGCCAAGCAAAAGTTGCTAAAGATGCTTATAAAAAATCTTAGTGCTCTGGCCCATTTGGTAAGTTCTATGAGGAATTACATTTGATCTGTCTTTCCTATGCAGATATGTAGTTGTCCATGCACTTTTTGTTGCCTTTTCTCTATATCAAGAGATGATATGGTAAATCAATAGTTAAAAATGTCAACCCACTAAGCAAAAACTCATCCGCAAAGAACTTAATCTTCATAAAAGCAACACGGAACAGAATGGTGCAACTGGATGTCCATTTCTTGTTTCATCATGCATCAGTAGCCTTATGGAATTGTAGTGTACTATTTTTCAAGGTTTTTTTCTTCCTTTTCAACCCCAGTTTAAAGGCTATTACGCAATTCTATCTATGTAGGCACATTCCAACTTCTCTTCCTTGTAAATCTCAATTCTGAGGCATTTAATTTTTCATTATCTCAAAGCATGTAAAAATTTCTTCATTGTCATTGGTCATGTAGCATCATAGCACTTGATAGCCATTTTATATTTATTACTTTGTTTTTAAAGGTGGCATAAAGTTTTCTCCATAATTAAAAATCCAATTTATGTGATATTCCCTGTTATTTGGCTTCTAATGTTATATTTCCTGTTATTTTTTTAAGAATGTTCTGTTTGGCTTCTAATTCCCTATTATTTTGCATAAGTTATGTGATTCCAATTAGTGAAGTTGGTTCAATAAAGAGCAATTAGAGAATGAGTTGTGCACATTTATCTTGGTAGATTGTGTCAAAGATAAACATGCCAGATGTTATGATAAAAATTTAAGATGGAATTCTTTGAAGGGCCAGGACATTGTTATTTTTTTTTTTAAGATAAATCTATTGCAAATAGACATAATAAAAGATTATATGACTAAATAAATCATTAATTAATGTGTTTGAATTATAATCATGTTGTAGTTGTGGATTTATCAAAAAACTTTGTATTTAGCCTTCTGCCCATGATTTTGAAACTATGCAATGTTTATTTACATATGTCAGTCTATGATTGCATAAACTAGACAAACTTTAGTACCTATGCCTTGACAAAAGTTCTAATTGATTTTATAACTTTAGATCATATTTTTTTAGTAACAATAACGGATTGGGCAAATTCTATCAAATGTAAACATACTTTAATTTTACGATAATGATTCAACTCATACAAATTATTTATTCATATCATTGTTATTACAATATAAATTTTATCAAAATTGTTTTTGTTATATATACTTGAATGCATTTCTTATTAAATATCTCTACGTAGATACTTATAAGAATTCAAATATTAAAATGTCTCCAAGATTTCACTTTATATTTATTCAACTCATACACATTATTTATTACTTTTCCCCTTCTCAAATTTTAACTTAGATCTTCCTTCATTACTTTTATTTGTTTATTCAACCCACACACATTATTTATTATTATTTTTTGTTTAAAAAGAAAAGAATTAAAGTGCACGTAAATTATTTTTCTATTTATCTACTTTTTCCATAGAGGTACTTAAACCTACATTATCGTTCAAAGCATGTTTCAAGGTAACTTTAAATGCCATCATCGTATGATGATATTTCTATCCTCACGCAAGCTTAAGGTAAGATTTAATGACCGATCCTTTTCGAATAACAATTAACCTTCTTCGTAAGTTTAAAAGGCGTCAAATATCTTTGGATATTTCTTCAACGTATTTGAAAGATTTCAACTATCAATATATGACAACAACTCTACTCTAACAGATTTGAAAAACCTCAAATATCTCCATGTATTTCTTCAGGTTATTTCAAAGGATTTCAAGATATTTTTATGACCCTTTTTTTCTCACCTTTCAATTTTAGATCTTAATGGAAGTATAACATTCAAAATTAATCTCCTCTATCATTTTCTTTTTAATGATGTTTTCTATTAAGTGTAATTTTATCCGTAAATATTAAACTATCTTCTTGGAGTGTTAGTTAAAAAGAAAATTTTGCTTTATTGGGAGTTCACGTTTAGGGTTTTGCCTTATTGAGGGTTTTCTTACAAGAACAAGAGGATCTTTAATTCACAAGTTGGTTTATTGTTTCACTTTATGACTTCTATCTTTTTACTTCTTACAGTACTTTAAAAACATTTTTTTATGTATTAGTTTTAGGTTGCTCTCCAAGTTCAAATACGCTTATCTATTAATATTAAGCTGGAAGGAAAAAAATAATTGTCATTCGACTCAAAAGATACAAAAAAAAAAAAAAAAAATAGTTTAAAATCTTCATTATTATTAAAGAAAAAGTCCATTTGCCTCTCATTAATATCTATCTCACACCCACACGTTTACCCAGTATCCTCTTACTCAACGTCTATTGATTAATCTTATTTGGATCCATGATGAGGTCATAACCTATTATTTACGTTGACTTAGGAGTATCAATATTCCATTATAAAATTAACTTTTTATTTTCAATATTTTTTAGCGTTTATAAGAAAACATGATTTTCATTAACTCCATTATTTTTTTAGTCACTCTTAACGTTTATTAGTTAATGATTCACAATAATTAATTTAATAATGTTATAAATATATTTTATTTTATCATATAATGAAAATAGTATTAAATAGTTTTAATTTCATAATATTAATGGAGAATCCTTTGTAATTCCTTCTTATTGAAATTTTGAATTAAAATACTATAATTATTTTATTCCCGCAACGTTAATAAATAATCTGCTAGTATCTATAAAAGCATTAACCACGAACACATGATCACATGCATATGAAATAGAGTATCATTAACTATAAAGTTTTAAACCTAACAACACCAACAGAAGAGTATAGTATAGGATAGCATAGCCAAAAGGGAAAAAAACAAAAATATATATGGAGGGTGAGCTAAGAAATTTGGCTATGGTATGGATCTCAGTGTTCACATCTTTGTGTTACTACCATAAAATTGCCAAATTCATCCCCTCTGACACCACTCGCCTTGCCGCCATCCTTCCAATTATTGGCGTTTTCTTCCTCCTTCCTCTAACCCTAACCACTATCTCTTTTTGCGGCCTCACCGGCATTTTTGTAGCATAGCTTGCCAACTTCAAGCTCCTCCTTTTTGCATTTGCCAAAGGACCTTTATCGTCAAATCCTCCTCCTCCGCTCTTTCCTACACTTTATTCCAATCTCGTGCCTTCCTATAAAGGTACATAGTGAAAATACCAAAAAGGGGTCTTAAATCTCCTCTAAATTATGCCATCAAGTTATTGGTAATTGTCTCATTTTTGCCTTTGTACCAAAGGAAAGAGAAAGTTAATAGGTTTATTTAGATATTGGTTTGTACTATTCATGTGTATATCAGCCTTGAAATGTGCCTAGCTTTGGTTGGAGCCGTGGCTCGAGTCGCGATCGATGTTAAGCTTGAGCCACAATTCGTCGAGTCGTACCTAGCGACCTCTTTACAAGATTTTTGGGGTAGCAGGTGGAATCTCATGGTAACTAGTATTTTGAGGCCATGCATCTATGTTCCGGTTCAGTCCATCTCGATTCGGGTAATAGGAAAGAGTTGGTGGAATCCACTTTCTATAGTGGTCGCCACGTTTTTAATGTCAAGACTCGTGCACGAGCTTATTTTTTATTGCATTGGTAGGAAGCGGCCTACGTGGGTGGTGACACGCTTTTTCGTACTACATGGGGTGGCAGTGGCATGTGAGATCAGTACCAAATGAGTGGCTCAGAAGAAGGGGTGGCAATTGTAGGTAGCGATGTCAAGGGTGCTTACGGTGGGGTTCGTGCTGTCGACCGCCTCATGGCTGTTCTTGCCACCGCCTTTAGAGTGTGAAGTAGAAGAAAGGGGGAGGAAGGACATTGTTGCACTGATAGATGTTTTGGGAAAACTTTGGAATATTTTAAGATTCAGCTCATTTACTATAGTGAATGGGATGGTATCAATTATCTCGTAAATGCAGCTTCAAAAATTTTAATGCCGAGTTCATATAATGAAATCATATATATAGGTGGAGTTCATGATTCTAATTTCTTTTTTTTTTTTTTTTCTAAATATATATATATATATTAAAAGACTTCTCCGTTTGTGTTGTTATATTATAATATGTGGTGTTTTGGTTTAACTCTAGTATTTTACTTGATATTTAGGATGAGCGCCGTTTTCCTTGTCAAGTTTCTTTGTTATGTAATAGTTTTCGTATTTTATTATGATTTGTAGCTAAATTCAATATAGTCACCCATAGTACCACAAGAATTGATACCAAAGTAAGCATGGCATATAGTTCTATGATTGTATTTTTGTAACTAGATTTTCTACAAAATAATTTCTGTTATGAGTAATGAGAATGTGGAATTTTAATGTATTTGGACTTAATAAAGGCATCGGATAGGAGGTACAAGGCAGGAGTCCATGGAGGACGACGAGCGAGTGGAATTTAATGAGAATGCCGTAACAGCATTAATAGTAGAATTTGAATAACAGTATCTGGCAAGTGGTGGTTATATGAAAAGGCAACTTGACAACACTAGAAGTATTGGTATCACTATGTATGACCCAATCAACGATGAATCGATTGGTATTAGAATACAAGTCATATTTACCTCCTATCATTGAGAGAGAGAGAGAGAGAGAGAGAGATCGGTGATAAAAGATTACTGGGATGATTTCTCTTATCTAAATAACATGTATAAATGAAGAGAATGATCGAGGAAAAACTTAACTTAGTACGTGTTTTAATAAATGCTGAATAATTATTATTAATGTTTAGATACATATTAATAATATCAAGTTGATGTTTTCGTGTATTGAAATTTATTGTTATTTGTTTATCACTTACCAAAATATGTGATATATTAATATTATTAAAATTTTTCTTAAGACCAAATAATGATTTTATAGTGCTTTCTACCATCTCCATTCTATAAGTTTAACCGAAGTTTCATCCATGGAAGAGACAGCTTGTCATTAGAGAATGTCATAAACATTATTAAACTTTGAGATGGGATCTTCAAATAGTAAGGCTATTAGACCATCTTTAATGTAAAAAAAAAAAAAAAAGAAAGAAAAACCTGTTTTGGGTTTTTAAGTATCACATTAATATTTTAAGAAACTCTCTTTCTTAAAAAAAAAATCACTTTATCTCCAAATTCATTTATAAAAAGTTCTTTAAAATTTTTAAAAAATTTTATAGATCTTAGTAATATATTTTAACCAATCAAAACTAAAACAAATTGAAAAAAGAAATTCATTATTGGAGGAACATTTATTAGTAAAGAAACGCATGATAACAAGGAAATAAACTCTACCAGCGTTCCTTCCATATAGGGACTTAGGTTGAGTAAGGCAAGAAAGGATTCAATGATTATTATATGCCACGTGTAATATATGAGTAGTCTGTAAATACTAATAAGGTTGTAATGCCTCAAAACTTGGAGAATCATAGCCTATCACATGTAGATATAATACATATAGATATCAATATTAGGTCCTCCCAAGCACCTTAGTGACCAAGAACCATGTTTACATATAATAACCTAAATCTACCCAGATTATTTCCAAGAGTGACTCCAATTAGGACACTATCGTACAAGGATTATCATGGTGCTACCCTAAGGTCTGGTCCTTCCAGTCTTTTAGGCCTAGTTAAGTATAAGCAGCATACTTATTTAGGTTGAGTTTTCATTAAGTTTGTTTATATCCTTAATACTAGGCATATATAATCAATACACAAAAACTATGTACCTGATTGTAGCGATTGCTCGGGATCTCACACAAATGGCTCATAACCTGCTTGCAAGAGAGACACCACACTCGTTTAGAATCTTAACTAACCGATGATATTAATAACATAATAACTCAACCAACTTAAGTTTTCTTAAGAACTTTAGATGGAACCTAAGATCACAATGAAGTTAGATTGATTTGCAAATTGACTTAGGTGATGATTCATGCTTGGAAAGGTTTAGGAAGGGGTTTGTGATTGATAAACAACATTAAAAAGACCCCGAAAACCACAAAGGAACATTGTTGCAAGTAAAAGGGGTTAGGCGTCCAAATACTAGCGTCTAGAAGCCATGCCCAAAAGAGCCTGGTTTTGACCCTAGCATCCGGATGCCTGCTACAATCTATAGAATTCTATAGATTGTAGCAATGCGAACATCCCCCGCGTACTACTCTACCAGTCACCGTTTTGAAAATCAACACTCCTAAATTGAATCTAAAATAGAACTACATCGCTATACTTATCTAAAACCTAAGAGAAATCACCCTTATAATCAACTTCTCATCCTAACCATAAAATCAAACGCAACCTAAGAAAACACAACGAACAAGGAATGTAAAAATAGAAATGTACCTATTACAATACAATTTTAGTGCATCCACCACAACATAAGTACTATAGGACATGCATAGGGTTGCCCTAAGGTCATTTTTCTTACTGTGCTATGGGGAAAGATGAAATTCCTTAAGATGTTCCAATAGAAACTTAATGACAACAACATACACCAACTTACCTTATAGTAATCAGCCTTTAGTTGCTCTTACACTATCAAAGATTTGATGTAACCCTCCCATTAGAACCCTTAAACTTGTTTTCCCATACCACCTTAGCCAAAAACAAATTTCTTAACATTCTTTGATTAAAACTCACTAAGAAAAGGGATATTTAGACACTTACCATTGATCAATGATTACTAGAACATATTGATCTCCCTCTTAGTTTGCAATACATGTAGAAAACTCTAGCACAACGGCACAAGAGGGGTGTAAATGTAGGAAAAGAGGCTTTTCCTAACCCTAGGTATGACTTTTATACTAAAGCTTATACAATCTTTTCCTATACCAATAACACCCCTACTTATAACTCGTAATACATATTAGGTCCTTAGTATAAAACTCTCCATTTTAATGAATTCCTTTTTATTTTATACTTTGTATTTTATTTTAATTCAAGTTTAACAACTCCCTTTAACCTTCCCCATCCCCCCAACAAAAACTTTCTTCCTCAAAAGTTAAGGAATTACATACCTTATTCTTGAAACAACTCCAAATACTTCCTTCTCATTTTCTCTTCTAGCTCCTAAGTTGCTTCCTTTTCTAAGTGACTTGCCTACTAAACCTTTACATAAGGTATCGTCCTTCTCCACAACTCTTGAACCTTAGTGTTTCCTTAGCTTTTGAACCTTAGTGTCTTCATAGCTCTTGAACCTTAGTGTTCATAATCCTTATGGGTCGCTCTACTGCCGATAAGTTTAGCTACAACCTAGGGTCTCTACATTTACTACCTATACCCGATGCCATTCTATATCTCGTTCTAAGATGGGTTTGAACTTTCTCAACATGAATACGTGGAAGACATCATGGATGCCCTTTAACCTAGGAGGAAGCTCCAACCTGTATGTTACATTTCTGATCTTTTCTATTACTTTGAAGGATCCAATTTAACTTGGGGATAACTTGCCTCTCAACTCAAATTTGAAAACTCCTTTAGCTAGAGATACATTTCAAAATCTAATAAAATAAAAACTTCATCTAAGATGCATGATGATCTTATGTAGAAATAGAAGTGATCCCTTTGGTTCTTTAGCCACATAAATAATGGATTAACTTTTGATTGGACTTAAGATAACTGACTTTTCTTTTAGATGATAAAGATCTTTACATCATCTAATCCCATGGGTCATAGTAATGTCTAAACTTTAACATCTTTCACATTTTGAAATTTTCATTTTTGAAGTTTATTTTCTCTATCAATAGAAAAAAAAAAAGAAAATATTATCAAAAAATGAAGAAAATGCTACAAAGTCTTTTTTTATTATGTTATTTTATTTAATATGCTAACTAATAATTAAATTAGGAGTGCTATAGTAAACTATATTTGATTTTAGTGAATCATGTTATAAATATTGGATAGTAATTCAATAGAAGTGTAAATCAAGAAACACACACAACAATGCGTATATGAAAATTCTTCTTTATTAAATGTTTGTCGTATGTGTAAACTTACTGCACTCTCACACAATGCACTGCACACTATAATGTCACTCTTGTTTTATCACTTAACATACACGCATAAGACTACCTTGCTATTAATAGCAATATAACCACTTAATCAATTTAATTGCCTCACATACACACTATTTAGCTAATCAAAATTAGTTACCTCAACATACCCCCTTAATGTTGATTGGCTCTCTACAAGCTAAGAGATCTTAGTCCATGCATAAACCATAAACTTTCAAATCCATCTAAACTCAATTGGTTGGTTAGTATATCACCAAGCTGCTCTTCGGTTATACAATGTTCCAATGCCAACTTGTTTTTACTAACTTGATCTTACAAGAAATGGAACCTAGTCTCAATATTTTTGCTTCTCCCATATGTATAGGATGATGTACTAGATTAATTGCATATTTATTGTCTATCTTTAACACCATTGGACACTTCACTCTTATTCTCATCTAATTTATCAATGCTTGTAACCATATGGCCCCACAGGTAGTAGTTAACGTAGCAACATACTTTACCTCACATGAGGAAAGAGCAACAATCTGTTGTTTCTTCGAACTCCATGCAAATGAAGAGCTGCCAAATTAAAATAGGTAGCTAGTTGTCAACTTGTTATTAGTCTTGTCCCTACACCAATCAGAGTCAAAGTATTCTGCTAACTTATTCACTTTCTCTATTGTTACTTCATGCTTTTGAAAGAACAAGCCATAATCCGTTGTCCCTTTAATGTTATAGAGCTCTTTTAGTAGATACTCTAAGACTTTCCATAAACCTACTTAAAACACTTACTCCATTGCAGTATTTGGTTTACTATTACAAAGATATCTCAAAGAACCCAATATTTGCTTAAATAAGGTATTAATTAGAGTGGAGACCTCATGATAATCCATCATGTTAAACCTTCTTAAAATGTCTCTTGCATACTTCGTTTGGTGTAACAATATGCCTTCCTTAACCTCAGTAAACTCTAAACTAAGAAAATAAGGCAATCTACCAAAATTAAACATCTGAAACTCTGTTTTCATAGTCACTTTGAAGGCATTAATGTCACACTTATTACTACTAGTGGCTAGTAAGTCATCCGCATACAAGCATATAATCATTAGATTATTTCCGTTCCTTTATACATAAACTCCATACTCACTGCTATACTTTCCAAACCCTTGTTGCATCAAGAAGGCATCAATTCTCTTATTCTAAGCTCGAGGAGCTTGTAATTCTTCTTCCATTGTAGCAATCCATCTTGAATTACCTATTGCTTGGTCAAAAGTTATAGGCTCTATATTTGCAAATAATGTTACGTGGACCAAATTGCCTTCTTTAGTAATAGTAATGTCAGGAAAAACTTCTTAATCACATAAACATCTTGGTATCTAATGTACCCTCTAAGATCTCATCCTACTGTAATGCTATTGCTATTCATTTGCACCCAATTGCTATTGTAGCTAATCACTTCTTTCATTACCTATGCTACCACCATTATCCTCATTTAATAAATGCACATTTTTCACTTATATTGAGTTTGTTTTCTCCCAACAACAACCTTATGTTTCATCAAACATAATACATCAACTAATTATTACGATCTTTAAATCTAGATTATATAGCTTGTATGCTCAATTGGATGATAACCAAGTAACACAAATTTGTTGCTTTTATCATCTAATTTCTTTTTCTTCTCATTCGAAATGTGACAAAAACACAAGTTTCACACAGGATGATGTGGACCAAGACCAAGAACAGACAAGGTTGGTTGTAGAGATGGGTTAAAGCTTATAGAAAGCTTGAAGAATGAGATAGAAGTAGTGCAATAACTAGAAAAAGTAATTATGCAAACCCACGAGCAGCTTTGCAAGATATGATGTACTAATGAAACTTCCAAGGACTCATGCCATAACATGATATAATGTATGATGTGGTCCAGTGAAATTACTCACTATCTAACCTTGTTTAAGAGTTAGGATAAGAGTAAAGTAAGCAAACAAGCTAAGAAAGCAATGTTCACAAGAAGTATATTTAGAATATTGATGATAAGATGATAATAATGCCCTATGGCTACACATACAGTAGGTATCTATACCTAAGAAATTACGGCAACCTATCTAAAATAAAAAAGACAAAAAGGGTAATGTTCAAAAGAAGCAATGCACAGGGAATATAACAGGGTAAAAATGAAATTTCAAGGAAAATAATGATTGGCACAACAAATTCCTTCATATAGGTATGGGGTACATGGCAACAACACATTAAGGATGCTTTTGGCAGAAATAAACAAAATGGTGCGGTCAGGATGGATGACCCAGCAGGGGGTGCTAAGTAGAGGTAATGGTTAGACTTGGATCTGTCCCAAAAGAAGTGGCTATAGATATGTATTGGGCTCACGTCTTTTTCGCATCAATGTTGCCGAGTTGAAGGTTGGTATGGTCATGGTTAAGCAGTTATGTAAGTGGTTAGGCTGTTAGTAAGGCATTTGTCCTATCAACATACAACTTCTAAGAGATGTGTAGCTCCTTGACTTGGCAAAAGGAGTTGGTTAGCAGCAAGGATCAACTCAACTTCAGTAAGAGTTACTTGAAGTAGGAGGATTCATCTTGTTAGTCCTTTTAGGTCTCTGGCTCAACTAGGGTCAAAGGTTTAGTAGTTTGATTTCTATCATTCCCTCTTAGTTGATTTGGATTTGGGATCAAATCTAGCTAGTCTTTGCTCAATTCTCCCTCTGGGTGATAAGAACTAAGGTCAGCAATGTTGAAAGTATTAGAAACTCCATAATCTTCGAGTAGTTCCAATTTGTACGCATTGTTGTTAATCTTTTGGAGGATTTTGAAGGGGCCTTTAGCTTGGATGGACAACTTGTTCTTTCTCTTACTTGGGAACCCCTCCTTGCTCAAGTGTAACCATACTAGGTCTTCGGGTTGAAACTATATTGACTTCCTTCCCTTGACTCTTTCTTGCATTTTCTTGGCAGCTTGGTCAATCTGTTGAGTAACTTTCTCATAAATGTACTATAGGGATTAGGCTCAAGCTCTTATATGAGGGTCTTCTTGCTTGGGCATGGGTACAGGGGTATGATCAAGGGGTAGCTCGGGATTAAAGCCATAGATGACTTTAAGGGAGGTTTGCTTGATGGTGTCATGCATTGTTCTGTTGTAAGAGAATTCTATGACTAGCAAATAGACATCTCAATCAATTAAGTTCCTTACTACTGCAACTCAGAGTAGTGATCCCAAAGTACGGTTAACTACTTCTGTTTGGTCATCAGTTTAGGGATGACAAAAAGTGCTATGTAGTAGTTTAATCTCCATTCAATACTACAGAGTTCTCTAAAAATGACTTTAGAACTTCGGATCTCTGTTTGAGACTACACTCCTTGGCATGCCATGTAAATAAAAAATTTCTTGGAAAAAGAGATAAGTAGTAACCGAAGCATTATTAGTTTCCGAGCAAGGCATAAAGTATGCCATCTTACTGAATCTATCCACGACGTCCATAAGAGAATCTTTGCCTCGGGTAGTCTTAGGTAATTTGAGAACAAAGTCCATGGTTAATTTAGTCCAAGGTTAGGTTAAGGTAGGTAATCGCATTACTTTCCCTTACTCGGCTCGACATTTAGCCCTCTTGCAAGTAACATAACTCTCAAGAACTTGATGCATGTCTTATCTCATTCTCGGCCATATGAACCACCCTTTTAACAACTTGTATGTTCTTTTCTACCCAAAATGTCTAGAAAGTCTACCAAAATGAGCTTCCCTAACAAGTAGCTCCCATAAGGAACAAGTTAGCACACATAACTTTCTACCTCGGAACAAATAACATCTTCTAGATGATACTCATATACTGTTCTTCCATTAGCATAGCTTTTGAGTATAGGTCTGAAATGTGGATCTTTAAGGTACTCTTTTTTTATGCTTGCAAATCTCAACAATCTAGTCTATAGCTTAGTCACAAGAACATGTCTTCTTGATAGAGCATTGGCAAGGATGTTGTTCTTGCCTTGTTTTTACTTTGTCATAAAATTGAAGCCTTCTAGGAATTCAACCCATCGTACTTGCCTCTTTGATAGTTTGGTCTAACTTTTAAGGTGCCTTAAGGATTCATGATCCAAGTAAATGAAAAACTCTATCGGCAATAGATAGTGTTGCCATATTATAGTGCTTGGATAAGGGATAAGAGTTCTCTATCATATATTGAGTAGTTCAGTTAAGGTCATCTAAGCTTCTTGTTATGATAAGCAATTGGTAGGCCTTCTTACATTAAAATAGCACCTATACCAATGCTTGACGCATTACACTCCAACTCAAACATCTTCTCAAAATTAAGCAAGGCTAACAAAGGTGCCTAAGTTAATCTCACCTTTACTTCATTAAAACTCCTTTCCTTTCTCTCTCCCCATTTGAACTCAATGTTCTTCTTTGTTAGCTCAATAAGGGTTCAATAATAGTATTGAAATTTCTTATGAATCTTTGATAAAAGGATACTAGTCTGTAGAAACTTCTCACCTTAGCACAAGTGGTCAAAGTCGGCCACTTGACAATAGGTTAAATCTTCTCATTATCAACTTGTAATCCACCTCCACCAACTACATAACCTATAAATACTACTTTCTCCTAGCAAAAACTACATGCCTTTAAGTTGTTAAATAACCTTTCGGCTTAGAGCACATGTAGCATCGCATGGAGATGTTTATAGTGACTCTACTTGCTAGTGTTGTACATAAGAATGTCATCAAAGTACACTACAATACATTTCTTAATCAAATTTCTCAATACATGGTTCATTAATTTCATTAAAGTGCTTGAAGCATTTGATAGGCCAAAAGGCATAATTGTCCACTTGTAGAGTCCATACTAAGTTTTAAATGTAGTTTTCTACTCATCTCTTGTCCTCATCCGAATCTGATGGTAACCAGACTTTAGATCAATCTTACTAAAAACTTTAGCTCCACTTAGTTCATCGAACATATCATCAAATCTAAAGATAGGATATTTTGACTTAATTGTGATCTTGTTCATGGCTCTATTGTTTACATACATGCGTTATGTTCTATCCTTTTTCGGTACAAGGTGAGTCGTTACAGCATAGGGGCTGAGGTTCTCCCTTACATATCCTTTCTCTAGTATTTCATATATACACTTGTCTATATGTCAATTTTGAAAGCTCTATTCTTTATAAGAGAGGACTTCAATACCAATCTACTTTTTTATCCTATACCGTCAAGATTTTATCTTGTAAGTCCATTCTATATCCTTTTTGTAATAATTGCCCTAAGCTCAACAAATTATTTTTCATTTTAGGGACATACGTTCAGAAATTTATGAATATTCTCCATTCTTTTGTCGAATAAGAGTCTTCTTGAGTCCTTCAACCATTATCATACTGTTATTAGCAAATTTAACCTTGCTTTTAATGCTTTCATCAAGTTCTATGAACCATTCTGTATAACTTAACATGTGATTAGATTACCCTATGTCTAAGCACCAAGAATTGGTTATAGTAGTGTCAAGTAGTGTGATCACTATAAAAAACACACAGTTATTTTCTTCTTCATCTTCTTGAGAATATCCAATGGCCTCTTCATGATTCTTCTTCACCAACTTTTGAATCTTACATTCATTAGCAAGGTAGCCTTACTTTTGACAATTATAGCATTTACTATTTCTTTTATCAAATCCATTTCTACCTATTGCTACGTACACGACCTCACCTTTGATAGTTAGAATCGCTATCAACACGACCTTGATCTTGACTACATGAATTATCCTACTCTTGTGTTTGATTGATATAAGTTCTTCCTTTGCCTCTAAATCTTCCCCTACCATGACCTCTTTTGTTTCTTGATGCATTAGAATAAACTTTCTTCGTCTAAGCATGTAAGGCTTGCTCAACTATTTTATCTAAACCTCTCTCATTCTTTCTTTGCTCATATGCTTCTAAAGAACATTGAAGTTTTTCTAGTTTTAAGTTCGAAAGGTTCTTAGATTCTTCAATAACTACTACAACATGGTCAAATCTTAGGGTTAAGATTCAAAGGATCTTCTTCATTAACATCACTTCAATCATTATCTCCCCATTAGATTTCATCTAATTCAACAATGACACTATCTTCGTACGATATTCATTAATACTTTCTTTAAAATCCATTTGAAGTTACTCATACTATCTCCCCAATATCTGTAGCCTAACCTTCTCTAATCAATCTACACTTTATAGCACTTTTCAAGGGTATCCTAAGCCTCTTTAGTTATTTTAGTAGTAGCTATCTTCTCAAAGTTCGAGGAATCTATACATTGATGAATATAGAAGAGTACTTTTCATTCTTTCTTGCTTAATAAGCGATATTTGCTCATTGAGCCTTAGTAAGAGAGTCACCCAACTCTTGCAATCCATTATTAACTAGGTCTAACACTTTTTAAAAGCCAAATATAGCATACATCTGAATGCACCATTTGTTGTAGTTTTTTCCATCCAAGATTGGAAGAGTGATAGGGATATTGCCAGATGCATTCGTTATATTTGAAGCACAAAAATAATTATTATTCTTGATTCAAGACTTGATCTTAGCTTTAGTGCTACTATCAGATAGTAATTCAATAAAAGTACAAATCAAGAAACACATATTGATATGTATATGGAAATTCTTCTTTATTGAATGTTTGTCACATGTGTACACTCGCTTCGCTTTCACTTTTCACTCATTGCACTCTCATAAAAATGCATAGCACACTATGATGTCACTCACTCTTTTTACCACTAAACACACATGCATAGGACTACTCTACTATTTATAGTAGTACAACCACCTAACCGACTTAACTACCTCACATATACACTATTTAGCCAATCAAAATTAACCACCTCAACAATAAATGATAAAATAAAAGCTATTCATAGTTTTATTTCTATTGTTAATGGGCATGATTTACTAGAGTTAGGTAAAAAAAAAACTGTCAATAGCTTCTATTTTATCATTCATACCATGATTTATTACAATTAAGTGCAATTTACCATGACATTTTAGTAATATAATGTTACCTTAGAAAAACACACAAAATTGGCGAGGACTAAAATTCAAGTTAGATTGCAAAATAAATGATAATGGAAACTTTAAAGCTTATGGATGAACCCATTATGTTTAAGTCGAGTTATAAAGAAGATGACAATTTGGATTTAAATTGAAAAGGAAAAAGTACAAAATTAGGCCTTAACCTTTTTTACCTTTTTCTATTTGAGCCTAGAACATTTTGTTTTTTCTATTTAAGTCCTCCACGTTTGCATTTGTTAACAAACTAAGACATCTAATGCTCCCATGTCCAAATAATCTTACGTAGCTTTTTTTTTTTTTTTTTTTTATAAATTTTACCACATGGACAACCACTAGACAAAAGATTGGTTGGATAAGTTTATTAAAAAACTCTATTTTCAATGGACTAAAATCCTTGTCCCAGACTAAATTAAATGGACCTCTACCACTTTGTTCAAACTAAAACCCATGAACACCTTCAAAGAAAATGATTTCATCTTTAGAAAATCATGAACTTGTCATCACCATGAATATCAAAGTGTGAAAATGATTTTGTCGTAGCCACAAACATCCTTGAAAGAATGAACTCGTCTTTAATCGCCTTTATAAGTGTCTCGAAAAAGAGAAAGAATCTATTTGAAGCCAAACCTTAATGCCAAGCTAACCCATTGTCACACTTGTATAGCAAAGAACATAGAGATCTAAATGTCAAGATTTATGAGAGCAAGTTAGGAAAATTCATGGAGAAATGAGTTCAAATATTGTAGATGTGACAAAATTCTCAAGCCCCATGAGTATTATGAAATGTCATTATGGAATGGAGGCTCATATGTTGACTTCGTAGACACATAAGACCTAGGTAGAAGGTATATGACATGCTCAACATGAAAGGATGGAGGATGTAACTTCCACAAATGGATTGATCACAAATTCTCAGAATGGGAAAAGGAAGTTATTCTTAGCTTGTTTAATGAAGACAATATTGCTGAGTTTGAAGAGTTGAAGCTTGAAGTTATGAACTTGTACAAAAAAACTCCAAGCTGAAAAAGAATCGAAGAAAGTCCTCAAAAAGACCTTATTGGTTACATGGTTTATGGTAGTATTTATAATGTTAATTACTTGGTATGTTGTAAGAAAGTAAGCTAAAAATGTAATGTGATATTAGTCTATGACATGCCTAATGCACTTGTGTCTTGTAATAGATTATTAGAAAAGGGTGGGAACAAAATGTAAGAGTATGTTTGTATTATCCTACAGAAGTTATTTTTTATTCATTGTGTGTTAATTGCACATACAATGAAGTTATGTTTGTTTGGAAACAAAAGTTAAAGACTGTTGGCTATGGCAGTCAATTTTTGTTTCATTTTTCACTTTACCAAGTCATGGAAGTATGCATACCAAGCTATTACCTTGAATAAAAATTCCCCAAATGATTCCTATAGTAGTCTATGCCTAAACATAAGAGAAGGAAAAAAAAAAAGAATTATAGGAAATTATACTTGTGCACATAACGGTCTCCTACTAGAAGTGCATAATGTCAATGATTTTTTATATATCTTGGATGCATCATAAGTAGCATGACTCAATGCAATATGTACCAAGTTTTTTCCATTGTGTTGATTCCCATTTTCTTGAGATCAATCAAATACTCTAAAAATTAATCCATATATAACATATGATGCAAATTAAAAAAGTTATATAATTTCAATCATAAAAAGTAGAAATTATCATTCCTTATCGGGTAGGATGATGCTCATCATTCAATCTAACAATAATCTCGTCAATAAAAGTTTATGTTGTCAAGTAAAATGTAACATACTTAAGAAGTTCCTTATCTTACTTGAAAGGATATACAAAGACAACAATTGAACTTTTCTTTTTAAATAGGAGTTGATCAAATTATTTTGTATATTGTGCTCTTGACCAAATATTATGTCTAAGAAAGATTTATAGATACGAGGTTTTGCTTGAATGTTAATTATCCATTAAACAACTACAAATGATCAATATATATATATATATATAAAGGAAACTTTGTTAGTCTACTATCAACGGGTGATCTCGGTTGGATGGTATTTTTTTCCTAGCATTAAACGCCACACTTATCCTTGGACTTCGCCTTGTATAAGAGGACAAACCATTTCAGCTTGTGAGGATAATCTTCAGTTTGCTATTGAAGAAGGCTCATTTAGATGTGAGGATGAACTTCTCCTTGTAGATACACTCTTTTGGGTTATTGTTACGCTTAGGTTCCATTCTTGACTTGATTGTCCAACTTCCCTTTGTCTAGGCTCAACTTAAAATGAAATTGGGAATAACAAAATTTATCTATATTCCATATCATCACTAATAATCCCCATAAGAATAGTTTCTAGATGTTGGAGAATCAAATATATGGAAAAGCATAGTGCTACAACATATTTGTGGTAATACACCGCACTGAGAGCAAACAAAGGCAACGGTATTGGGATGGGTCTAAGTGTACAGAAAGCTCGAAAGTTAAGATAGGAAAAACTTGCAAACAAAGAAGCAAACAAAGAAATGTTTAATATTATGCACTAAGGAACTAGTAAGGGCTTACAACTAAACTCGATATGATGCATAAGTTGGTTTGATGAGGGTACTTACTATCTAGGCTTACTTGAGGATTAGGATAAGAACGAAGTAAGTAAACTAATAAAGAGTAATGGCTATGGAAAAGGAGTAGTATGTTTAATATTAGAAGTATGATGTTGCAGTTACTTTTACAGTAGGTATTTATACTTGAAAAGTTAGGACATCCTACTTAAAATGTAAAAGACTAAAAGAGTAATGTCCAAAATAAGTATGATACAAGGAATGTCCAAAGGCTATAATTCAAAATACAATAAAAATAGGTATCTTGTATGGAAGATTCGATTACAGGGGTCCTTGAACATGTAGTAGATGATTGGTGGTTATGTGCTTGGCAAAATGGACAAATTGTACGGTTGGCCTTAGTGCTACTGAGTGTTGATGCTGAGTTGAGCTGATAGTTCAATAAAGCTAAGCTAATAGTTCAATAATATAGAGTGAATCAAGTGATTTTTATGAGGCAAATTCAGCTCGGACATATAGGGTACAGCTTTGATTCAGGTCGGATGAGGAGTCGGTCGGATAGATAGGGCTATTGTCCAAATGCATCTCTAGTTAATAGCTGGTGACTGTCAATGAGTACAAGAAGGTTTTGCTCGGCTAAGGCATCAAGTTGGTAGACTATAGAAGCTTAGATTCCTCAGTTATACGGTATAAAGAAAGAACTCATTTAACCATACATTTTAGTCCTTGGGCTTAGGCTTAGGTTAGTGGTCCAGTGGTTTAATTCCTATTACATAGAGTCGGAGCATATGACCATTTTTTACTTCTTTTGTAGGAATGCATTGATTTTGGTACTTTTTTAACCTTTCTACATAAGAAAACTAGGTGGAATTTATGCATTAGATTGTTAGATATATGGATAACATATAATTATTAAGCAAAAATTATGAACTTACGCTTTGGCTATCTTGAACTTGTGATTTTTTTTTTTTTTTGGCATTGGTATCAGTAAGTCTTGAACATGCTTACTTATTATGCCTAACTTACTTACATTCATGACAATGCATCTCCATCCCTATACGTAACATATGCTTAGCGCCATGTGCCTCTCTAATGGTTCCTTCTTAGATTGCCTAGGCATTTTTTGAGGAGGCAAAGGTAAGGAAGCTTCTTTGTCAATCAATTTCTAGAACTTCTTCCCACCAACATGCTTAATCATGTACTCATACGCCTTCAAGTATTTCTCCTTACTATAATATGTGTTAGCATATTCAACCATATCATGTCATCTGATTAAGATTGTTGATAATGTATGCATGCAAGGGATTCCATTTAGCTGTCATGCTCTACATAAAATTCTCTTTGGTCTAATAAAACTCAATATTTCATGTGTTTATATCAAGATCCTCTCCTTAGCTCTTCTCACTTTTGTAACATGAACATCTACTCTAATTTGATTCTTCACAAGCTCTTTGAATTCAACAAGCTTAGCAAGGGGCATTGTCCGAATAGTTACACCAAATCGTTCAAACAACTATATGCTAGTGACCCTCCTATTGTGAAAGGTAATACCACACTCATGTCAATCAATCAATATGTATATATGGAAGAATCCTATCTTCTTCTTTCCAATAAAAGTGATGAACCAAAGACAACCATCCTCCTTTGTGCATCAAGCCTTCATTGTCAACAAGCAAGTTTTGGTGAATTTTATTTACTTCTTCTCATTCACTAATTATTCCATTACAGCCTTTTTGAATTACTTCAATAAAGCAAAAATCATTCCAATGCAGAAGATTGATTGACTTATCCCCTCTTTATAAATTGGATACTTCTTCCCCTCCTCATTGTCTTAGGATCATCATTATCATCTCTACTCGACCGTTCATAACTACAATTCTCATTTCAATCTGCGTTGTTGATTTCATTCTCATAATCCTCCATTGTGGTAATATTACTTTCAAAAACAACTTTTCATGTCCCTCCTCATTTGATATAGTCATTATATCTCCACCCAATTGCTCATTTAACCTTCCCTTTGCTTCTAAGATCTCTTTATCATCATTGTAACTTAAGAACTCGTAGTACATTACTATATTTAAATTTTCAAATGGTTCATCATATAGCAACATTAACTTCCTCAAAGAAGCTAGCTTCACTCATTTGTTGCTTAACAACACAAAATTCTACATTTCTACTATTCAATATTTGGAATGCACAATCAACAAAAGGAATATCTCAATGCAACTCCATTAAATCCCCCTTCGATACATCACTTAATCTCCAATACAAAGAAAACTCTACCTCAAGTCCTAACTGCATGGCTATTTGTCTCTCCATGTGAGAAATAGAGATGCTATCCACATCTACACATATAATATTACTCTTAACTCCCTTGTATTGCTAACTAGGATATGAGACTAACCTTCCACTTTGGAACACCTTTAATTCCTTGACAACTACATTTTCATCCATGTCTATGAATCACTAGAAAAAGACAAAACGTAAGCCATTACTCACCTTAGATGTAGTCCACACCTTACTTCGAAAAGCTAAAGATTCTTTTTTTTTTTTTTTTTAACAAATAAACAAAGACAAAATGAAGAGGATGAAGTAAACCTACCATTTAATCTTTGTCATTCGGGCCTATGTACAAATAAAAAAGAGGGTAAGATGGTGTGAAGTATTGGACAAAAAGGAGGCTGCTTTTACATCTTCTCCTTCAACGACTCAACAAAGTATTGGACGAAAAAGAGGGTAAGGTTTATGAGTAACCGTCCATACAATTCCAAGTGTAATTACGGTCTGTTGTAGGATCTACTATCAATTAATGTTTACTTTTCTCCAGTTCGCTTTAGGTTGGGGTTTGTTTGACTTACATTGGGATTCGGTAAGGGTGTTCTCAAGACTCTGTTTAGGTTTCACTTTCATCGTGTTTGGCTTTGATTTTAATAATTGGGTTTTTTTAGGATTTTCGTTTATCATGTTCTTGGTCGGGTCAAATTGATAAATTGGGTCAAATATGTTCAACCAATCTTTTGTGTGACATGGGAGCCTACTAGCGCAAAATTAAAAAAGAAAATGTCGGGTAATATTATTTGGACAGAAGAAAGCTAACAGATGTAGTTGATGTCCTAATTTGTCAACAAATGAAGACGCAGAGAACTTAAATAAAAAAGTTGAAATATTCAGGACTCAAATAAAAAAGGTAAAAAAAGTTTTGGTCTAATATTGTACCTTTCCCAATTTAAAAATAATGAATAATGGTACACATATCATTAATGAACTATACTGAATCAAAACATGTCCAATGTTACATGGTGTCATATTTATTAACAACTCTATGTTACATTTTGGTCGGCATACGTCACGACTTATTGCTTTGTTTGTCAATGAAGAAGTAGGGCTTTGATCAATGAAGTAACAACATAAAGAGATTCTGTATTGATGTCTGATTGATAAATATCTTATCGAATAAACTACCTCCATGTTAACTTCTGTCGAAGTTATAGCGGGAGTGTTAAACGGTACGAGAATATGTTTTTGTATTTTGTATGCCATAAAAAAACTAGAGGAAATACCAATGAGGAAGGTTTTACGAGGAGTTATGTATCATATAGATTTATGATCACAAACGTAACTTAAGGAAAATTGCTTGTGACTGTCTTTGTAAACACTCAGATCTCCTTTTTTTTTATATATATTTTTTAATGATTGATAAAGTCCTTACAAGTCAGATTTAACTTCTATTCACAACCCATCACTCCACGTGAGATATTACTTATGTTGATTCATTTTTTAGTGTAAGTTAGTTGAGCTCAATGGTGAGTTGGTGGTGGTATAGTAATTGATGGCGAGTTGCAGTTACTAGCTGTGGTATAGTAACCTAATTTGACCAGCTTCTTGAGCTGCTTGGATTTGGTTTCACAAATATTCAACGCAATTAAACGTTAGAAGAACCAGGCCAAATAGAAACTAAAAAAAATAAAACAAAACAAAAGAGAAAAGATGCAAACACTTGGTCTATTTTGCACTTAACTAGATTAAATTATGATTGTTGATCAACTAGTCTACCTCTTACTATCTTTTTTTTTTTTCTTGTCATTTTTTAACTAATAGTTTTACCAAATTTCTATTTTACTTCACATTTCACATTTAAGGATGTTTGTGGTTAAGTTCGAGTCAACTCAAAGGTCGAACCAAATTAAATCATATTTAAAATAACTCGATTCAATCCCTTAATGAACTAAACCACTTTTAATAGTTCAAGGTTTTGAATCAAACTATTTTACATGCGATTCAATTGGGTTTGGTTTCGTTTGAATTGCTTTTGAAAAGTACTTATTCTAGTTGATAAACCAATAGTTGTTGAATGCTTCAAGTAAACATTGATGTCTAAAACAGAAGAACGATACATGACAATCAGAGCCATCTAACATTATGTTATAGTGACATTGCATCTTAAGTAAAGGTGCTCAAATCTATTTGAGAGATGAGAAACGACATAAAGGGAAAGAAATGGTTGTGGAGGTTGAAAGTAACGTATGGGACAACAAAAAAAGAAAATATAAATAAGATTATACTGAAATGTTGATAAGAGTTTAAAATTAAAAAATTTGGCTTACTTTTTATCTTTCAAAAAGAAGTAGATCAATTTGAGTCTAATGATTTGACTCGGTTTGATCCCTCGAATCGAACCATGAAACACTTGAACTATATCTAAACCAAACCAAATTGCAATATAAAAGAACTGCATTTTACAATTCAATCTAATTTGGTTTAGTTTTCAATTTGGTTAGATCTAGTTTCAAGAACAAATCGTGTTTCTATTCTAGCTGAAGCATATAAATAGACGTTTAGGATATTCTTTGGAAAGTAATTCAAGGATTACTATAAAAGTTCATTAGTTAGTATGTTTGTTGCTTTGTGTGAGAGTGCTTTTCTTCTTGTATTCTCTTTTTAAGCTAAGAATTCTTTGTTAAGAGAGTTTTGATGAGTACAAAGTGTTTTCTCTATATACTCCCATTCCAGTTATTAATAGAACGTGGCCTTATCTTCGCCCTTTACCATCTAATTCTATCTTTTGTCAATTTGTTGTACAATGTGATTATTGAAATGACCCAAATTTTCATTATAATTCCATATTTTATTTAAGTAGTATACTGTAGTGATATTCCCTTCATTTTACACTTAGGATGGTTTTAAAATTTCGAAAATGACATTTCTTCCCTTTTTTCTTCTCTAGGATCAATTCCTTCCACATTCTTTTCAACATTGTTATCTTCCCTCTCTCTATTCCATCACCATCACTTATCCAAGTGAGAAGTTAAGGTAAATTAGCCAATTTTGTCAAGTTCTTTTCTTTTCTTACATCCTTTTACTGCCTTAATTTATGATAGTGGGAAACTTTCCAATTTAGGGTTTCTCTTTATTGAGAAGTAGCAACAAAGGAAGTTGTAATGAACAATTATATGCATCCATCGGGTGTGTAATGATCTCTTTATTTATAATGTGGAATATTTGTATTTTCAAAGGAAGGTATGGAATTTAAGGTTGTCAATGTCTTACTTAGGAGGTTCTAATATTTAATATGGAGAAATTGATTCTAAGAAGTCAAGTAAGTTCCTTCTTGTCACCACATTCCCGATTACGATAAACTTATGAAATTCATATAAAAAAAAAAGGGGAAATCTTAAAGAATTAGTAGAAACTTTAAGTTAAGGTTGATAGAAAGTAAGAATTATTGTACTATGTCAATTATAGATGTTGAAGTTCAAGTGAGGAAAAAAAAATGGTCTTTTCTTGAAAACTATGTTCTTATGGGCCTTAATTAAAGGAAGGGTGTCAGTCAATCGATCCCCAATAAATCGGCCAAAAAGGATCAACTTTAGATGATATAATTGGCCATTGTGGTCAATTTTGGGTGACCTTACCAACCATAAGAGCCGTTTTGCTTTGTATGGCAACCGGCTACAAGGGCCTGTTTTAAGAGCCTTGTAATCTATCTCAAGGGTTGGTTTTTCTCCCTATGCAACTGGTCAAATCATCATGGTCAGTTTTAGAGTTAGAATGCTTTGCAACCAATTTTAGTAACTAGTTTTGGCAACTTTTATATATATATATATATAATCAATTAATCTACATAATTATCAATATCTTGTCAATAAGCACTTAATTAATTTCTTATGTACCAACTCCAATTACTAATTAAATACATAAGTAGATTATATAGTTGTTCATATTACAATCTAAACTACTTATCTTATTCTATTTTATGTTATAAAATAGATAACTTGTTTTATTCGTTTATGTAGTATATATATTCAATCCTATGATTTTATGCTTTAGTTTTATTACAACTTGGTAACAATTCCATATATATTAGCGTTAATATACTAAATAATTCTATATTAGTAAATGTGAAAGTATAATATTATAAAGTGATAAGTTTATATAGAATATGATAACTTGTAATAGTCTTTTTATATACTATATGTAAAAGTTTTGTATCGATGTGGAATTATTTATTTTACTTTAATAATTACAAAGAAATAACTAATCTTAATAATGTCAACTCCACAAGTATAGAAGATCATATATAAAGTATAAGAGTGTGCTTAGGAGTTAAGTCCTGTATTAGGAAACATAATGAAGAAATGAGTTTAATTTCAATAAATATTGATTAAACTATAATCTTCTAATATTAGAATTTATGGCTAGGGAGTTCTAGTTGACTGTTGAAAAGTCTATCCTAAAAACGTTATTACCTTACTTGTTTGTTATGGTACTTTTTAAGATAAGAATTTAAATGGAATTAAGTATATTAAAATTCTAATTGTATGTTCTAGTGCTTAGTGGAGACAAAAAGATCCAAGCTATCGATGAATGGATAGGCACCTATTGAGTAGTACATGGTAGCACTCCAAGTGAAGTTACATATCGAAATGATGTAATAGATTAAGCGCCAACATTGTTTATGGGTTGTTGATTAAGGGATTATCATGGTTATGAGTTAATATATTGAAATGAAGCTAAAGTCAAGCCATATTAATGATATATGATGCTTTCATAGACAACTGTAGTAGCCCAATATGCTAATGGCTAGTGTAATGATAACCTTAGGAAGATGAGTGATGTATTTAAACTCATAAGGTGTTTATGAGTACTTACACCCAAATCATTTGTTTATTATAGAGTCGTAAGCTACTCTTGGTTTTAGAATACCAAGATTGTGCTACTTATCCTAACCTATTAGCCATCAGTAATGGTAGCCAAACCTTACATAAACTAAGAGAATATAACTTAAGGCTAATTCATGACCTTCATGGTCTCCTATGTAATCTACATCCTTTGTACGATATCAAGAGGTCCTTAGGTGCTGAACTATCCTAGCTATTACTCTTAAGTGATGTGTACGAGTCTTGCTCAGCAAGCCTTGATATCTTGTTCTTGAAAGGTCACATTAAATATGCTAATTGTTCTCTTCTTAAGATGTATCATATATCTGACATCACTCCATCCCTGGTAGATTCACCAAAATGTTGATGCAAGGGCCTAATTAGAGTAGTCATATACATGTTGCATAACTAACGTGCTAGACGTGACTTTATAGAAGTTAAGCAAGAACCACACTTGGTGGGATGGGTGTAATCAAGTTGAGTTGAATTAGTATAATATTAAACTAGCTCGAGTTTAACTTAAAAACTTAAAGCTTGTGCTTAGCTCGAGTTTGACTAAACTTTAAATTTTGAGCTTAAGCCCAACATGAAAATATATATTACAAGCTCAAGTTTGACTCGATTAAGTTCAAATTTTTTTATAAATTTTTCTTATATAACTTTAAGCTCACATATGTCTAAAAATATTAAAAATAAATTAAAAATTATAATAAGTTCGATTAAGCTCGCGAGCCTAATTGATTAGTTTAGCTCAATTTCCTATTCAAGTAATTTGAGCTCATGTGTGATTTAATTGTTATCAAATTGAATTCGAGTAAAACTTGAGCATTTGGAAACTAACTTGATTCATTTATACCTTTACAAGAAAATGAGGCAATGAGAAGAAATAGGCATCATTGGTCTCAAATAAATAAATGACAGACATGAGAGTCTTGAGGAACCTCCAATGGCCATCTTACAGCTTCATAAGTGTATATTTTTTCACATTTTTTTATTATTAAATCTTACAATATTTATGTAATTCATAAATTTTTTATTGATATAATATTATAATTTTAATAAATTAAATATAAGACAACTCAATACAGTGAATTTGTGTAAAATGATCAAGTTTGTTTTAAATGATTTGAATTTTGCTTATGTACATTTCATCTCGAAAATATATCATTTTAGGTAGTGTTTAGTTGTATAATTTTTGTGGTACTGGATTGGACAAAAAAATTTGTCTTATGTTTAGTTTATAAATTTGCATGGTGATTGGATAAAAAATTTGACTGATGAATTGGATAAAATACTTAAATTTTGTACCATCTAAACTATGATATAAAAATGAAATTCATTAGACAAAAATAAAAAATATTTTGCATTCCCAAAAATACTTCTCTATGTTATAATATTAAGTTAATTAATATCATTTTTATTAACTATTACAAAAAATTATTTATTTTATAATATAAATAATTAATTTTTTAATATAAAATTTATGTTCAATATTATGCAAACCAAACATGATACAAAAAACTAGTATTATCCAATCTTCTTTATATTTGTCATGTCTAATTCTACTTATTCAGTTTATTTTTTATAATTAAACGCTACCTTAATAATTGTATTTTTATACTTATGATAGGAAAATGCACATAACCGAGAAATGTACATACATTTCGTTTCAAGTGTAGAAGCATACGAGAAGGGGAATCTGGAGTCAACATCATGGGGGCTATCATATGTTTTTACATTGCAATTCCCAAACTCCATCAAGGGGCCTGAAGTGTGGAACAAAAGCATGGGATCACTCCTTTTAATATTTCCAATTTACATTCATGTTGAAGCATAAAATGAAGGCTCTGAATGTCCTTTTCGAATCTATTCGGAGGTCAGCACGTGGAAGAGATTTCAGGAGGACACGAGAAGACAATGCTAGGAGAAATTCAGAAGGCCACACGAAGCACACAAAGCGGAAAAAGAGAAAAAAAAAAAATTCAGAAGATTTTTGGGACGCTACACGAAGGAACGCATGGATAATTCTATGCGATAGAAATTCGTAGACGGATAGTTTTTCATCGGGCTTTCTATAATTGGTCTTTTTTTATTTTTGGGTGATTTCGTACTTATTTTAGAAAGACCGATTTTTCAACAATAAATATTTTCATGATATGCTTCTATTTCATTGTGTTTTGTTAATTCAATCATATGCTAAATTATTTTATGTGGAAGATTGATGAGGATTAATTGTTAATTGTTCTTGTGACTTTATTATAATATAGTTAGGTGCTTAAATTATTCTTGTTTCAATCTTGATACTATGATCCTGTGTTTAGGAGCCTATGCATAAGATTATCAAATGTGTTTTTGAATTGAAAAGTGATTTTATAGATTATCAAGATTTATGTTTAATAAAATTAGTGAACTCAGAAGATTATAACTATCTCTAATTAAATTGAATTTGCACTTAGGGCTTATTGTAATGTTTTTGTTAATTTCTAGCTAAAGAAATTTAGGAAAGAATAATTTAGGACATTAGTCAATTACATATCAAAAGATAAGTAATTGTATTTTTGGATCCATATTAAATTGACTAGAGGAATCTAGAAATTTATTTTATTTTATATTTTTTGGACAAATGGGAAATTAACCTTTATTAAACTTGACTTGTATCTAGTAATACATCAAAACTATCACAAACATGAGACGAATCTAAGCAAATAAGCTTTAAGAGAGAGGATGGATGGCAAAGCTACTAATCTATAGGACACATTCATTTCCTAATATTTGAAGCCACCCAATCAGCAACATTATTTGCATTTCTAGAGATAGAAGAAATAGAAAAAGACACATCCTTAAATTGGCCCAAAAGTGAGTGAACCTCATCTAAGAAAGGTCTCATAGCCCAATGTACACTATTATGATATCCTCTTAATGCTTGTACTATAGACAAATAGTTGACCTTAAAGCAAACATTGCTCCAATTTTTATCCTTACCTAATTGAAGACATAAAGTAAACACCATGCATTCTATCGCTTCAAGGTTAGGTGCTTTCACTCTTTTAGATGCACCACCAATTATACAACCTACCATATTACATGCTACTACTCTAAGGTTAGTTGTACAATCCCTATTAGACCAAGACCCATTAGTATTCACTTTGACCGTATCTGTACTAAGATGGTACTAAGCTCGACAAGTACTCCTTAAGATTTAAGCATTACTATTAGGCTATTGTTGTCTTTCCTCATTCTTACTCTTCTCTATTTGCATCTTCCATTCTTCAAAAGGTAACAAATAGTGGCATACTGTCTCAATAGGGTTTAGATCCTTACCTTCATATATGGCTATGCATTTACCCTTCCATACTACCCATAATACTAACCCAGTTTTACACACAAACTCTTATTTCTCCAAACTTGACTAATGTTGTGAGTCCAACAAATCTCTCCACACTCAACCAAATTTTGAACTAAGTGTTGGTCAATACAAATACCCAAGCATTCGAACCATACTGCCTTCACCCACTCACAACCCAAGAGAGTATGTTCTAGGCTTTCATCTTCATCATAAAATACACACATGGGAGATCTATGAACATGCCTTCTAAAGAGATTTTCCATAGTCAAGATGGAGTTATTCAATGCATGTTAGAGGAAATGTTTTACCTTTGGTAAGTATCTATGGTTCCATAGGATTTTCTAACATAAGTGATAGGTGTTGATGGATCCTAATATATATTGTGATGTAGGTTCCATATACTACAAAAGAATAAACCAATATACTAATTTTGCTGTACATTCCCCCAGATGATCCATCGACCAAATAATTTCATCCTTACTAGGTATAACACGTAAAGGTAAAGCCTTGATTGCTTCAATCTATTTTGTAGATAGAATGTTCCTTATACTTGATAGATCCTACCTTCTGCATTGTCTATCCATCAATATGCTAACCCTCATGTCTAGGTCTATCATCTTATTATTTATGTTCAAACTATAGTCTTTTAGTGTTGGAACCCATCTATTTGTCCACACTCTAACTCTATTACTTTCCTGTACCTTTCATAATGTACCCTTAAATAAAACTTCTTTCCCTTCTAACAAGCTACTCCAACCCTAAGAATCTTCACTACTTATACTTGTATCCTTAAAGTCTCTATCTAGAAAGTAAATCCCTTTTAAGACTTGAGCTTAGAGTGTCTCAAGGTTCTTCTCAAGTCTCCATGCAAATCTAGTTAATAAGGTTAGGTTATATGCATGTAAATCCTTGGACCCTAACCCCTTACTTTTCTTTCTTCTTGTAAGTTTATTCCACCTTACCCAATGAATTTTCCTTTGTCCTTCTTTAGCATCCTACCAAAATCTAGCAATAAGTGAATTGATTTTCATACAATACTTCTTCAAAAACCTAAAGCATGACATCGAATATGTTGGGATAGTTATTGCTACTGCTTTAATAAGGACCTTCTTACCTACATTGCTTATATTTCTAGCTTTGTAATCTCTTCACAATCCTGTCCTTTACAAATTCTAAGGCCTTCGTTTTAGACTTACCCTAAATGGATGGCAGGCCTAAATAGTTTCTTCAATCCTTTACTACTATAATGCCTAGGGCTTATCTTAATGGAACTTAGTGATCAATAGGGGTGTTCCAACTAAAATAGATATTTGACTTTGTGAAATTCACTCCTTGACTTGAAATCACATAGTAAGGCTAAAGAATATCTTTCAGTTTCAAGATCTCCTCTCTTTTTGCCTTCAAGAAAAACAATAAACCATCTACAAAAAGAAAAAGATGAGAAAGTATAAGGCATGAGTTATTGATCCAGAAACCCTATAGCTTTCTTGACCTAATAGCTTTGTTGATGCCTTTGGAGAGAACATTAGCAACTAGGATGAATCAATATGGGGATAATAGGTCTCCTTACTTAAAGCCCCTCTTAGGAGAAATTTGTCCTACTACTTGACCATTAACAATCAAGTTATAGTAAAAAGTAGTTTCACAAGACATTATTCATTCAATCCATTTAGATGCAAAACCACATTTCTCCAAAACACATTTTAGAAAATCTCGCTCTACTCGATGATATGCTTTGCTCATATCCACTTTAATAGCACAAAACTACTAGCTACTTATCTTTTGATTTTTTAGGAAATAAAAACCTCATGCCCTTACAAAACTTTCGTTATTGGGTTATATCTATTCAACTTATTTACTAAAAATAAAAAAATAAAAAAAAAAAAGATTATTTAGATCAAAGGTTCATACACTTCTCTGACGACGATCACTTCTTTCTATTTTATTCCAATCACTTTATCATTTTTTTTTTCAAAAAAAAAAAAGGAAATGTGCCATTCTCCAATTCCGTTAGGCCTCGCAGTTATCAATCCTTGCCATTAACATATTATCATGAATCATTCTACTTGAGATAAAAACACTTTGGTTTTTTGTTACAAAATCATTGAGAAATGGCTTAACCTTATTAACAAGAACTTTAAAGACAATCTTATATAGGAAATTGTAAAGACTAATCGATCTATATTAAGTGACATCTTGAGGGTTTGGGACTTTAAGGATAAGAACTAGGTCAGTAACATTTAGTGAGGGAGGAAAAGTACCTGTATAGAAGAACTTCTTTATTGCTTTAGTGATGAAATCTCCTACTAAGTCCTAGCAAGACCAAAAAAACACCCTTGAGAAACCATTTGTCCTTAAGGCTTTCAAACCTTCCATTTAGAATACATCACTTTTTATTTCTTCATCCATCACCTCACTACTTAACACTGCATTGATTTCATCCGATACAAGTCTATTACACTAAGTCAAACATTCATCCTAACTCCTACTGCTACTTAACTGGAATAGGCTCTTGAAATAGCCTTTGAATTCCTCAATAATCAACTTTTCATCCTTAAGCCATTTACCATATCTATTATGAATCTGCAAAACTCTGTTAATCCATCATCTTCTTGTTGTTCTATTTTGGAAAAAAAGATGTATTTCAATAACCATACTTTAACTGCTTTATTCTTGAACATTGGTGCCAAAATCTTTCTTCTCTTTCCCAAAGGACATTTATCTATTCAAAGATACTTTCCTCATTTTGGTTACTAACTTCCACCTCTAAATTTTGCATTGTAGCCAACCTATTCAATAGATTATCAATATCTATTATGTTGTTTGGAAACTTAGCCTTACTCTAATTTATAAGGGCCCTTTGATAACTAGACAATTTCACCATGATTTGTCTCAAACCCTCTTCATCATTGTTCCTCCATATAGACGCCACAATATCCTTACATTTAGGGGATGTTAGCCACATATTTTCAAAATGGAATCTTTTTATTTTTTATTTTTTACCCTTTGTGCTCTTACATTAAGTTGCAAAATTAGGCCACATGATCTGAGACTACAAGCTTGATGTAAATTTTGACAATTTGAAAATTTTTCAATCCACTCCAAAGAGCAAAGTCCCCCTATCTATTCTTTCTTTCACCAATACCCCATCCTCTCTTTATTTGTCTAAGTGTATTTGGGACCCTTGAAGCCAAGATCTTAGAGATTGGTATCAAAGATAATATCTCTAAAGCCTTTTACTAATCTAGCCTCTTTCCTTCTTTGACCAAATTTCTCATGATAGTTCACTATAGTATTGAAATCACCTACACAAAGCTAAGGAGCATGATTTGCTACTATGTTTTCTCTCAAATTATTCCATGTGATGTGCCCTACCATTCTCCCATCTTAATATTTAACCATGGTGTCTATAAAGTGAAAGTTGTCTTCTAGGATAGAAACTTCTACACTACTCCACCATAAGGCCAAACTACTAGCTAATCCCCTACGATGCACATAAAAAGCATCCGCATGTCTCAATATATTACATAGCCTTTCAATTTTATTAACTTTATTTTTTTGTCTCCATTAAGAAGACTATAGCAAGATTAAATTTATTGATGAGATCTTTAAGGTTACAAACTATCTTAGTAGATCCTATACCTCGACAGTTCTAATTTATGAAATTCATGCTAACTTGTGGCTATTTCAAGCTAGTCAACAATGCCCATATTATTCACAAAGTTAACAAGGACTTCAACCCAATTTCCACCAACAAGAGATGCCTCTATAGTGCTCTTTACACAAACCATCACCACCTTCTTTCTCACAACATATTGTTTCCCTTGACAAACAACTATATTACTATCCTTTGAAAAAGTGAACATATCCTTCTCATCATGAAAAGACTTCACCCCCTAAACCAGCTCCACCTTTAATTTTTTCAGATTATTATTTTCATCTCCTATCTCTCTTCCTCTTTTAATGCTTAACGTCTTAAAAGCTTTAGTTATCTCTTTTTGTGCAAGTGAAACTACTATTTCTCTTCCTTAAACAATGTTTACCTCTTATGTAACAACCTCTTCTACAGATGATAAGGTGGAAATATTACACTCAACATCATAAGTAGGTATGTTTTCTTTAAATTTAGTGTTTTGACTCATTACAATGAAGGTTATGGTACTGTCAATGCTTGGTCCAAAATTTTGGATAGGATGCAATTGCGAATCTAGATTAGGTAAAGTTTGAGATTGATTTAAAGAGGATGCTAAAAGTTAACTAGGGTAAAGATGTATACATGCTAGTTGCTTTTGTGGTTGTTTAGCGGGAGGGGTATATTTATGAGCAATCTGTTTCTGTGGTGAGTTAAGAAGTATAGGGAGCTTGATATCATGGGAAGTTTTAGAGGGATTCACTTTGGGTTTATGTTTCTTCACTTCCTTAGGCCAATTCTTTACTGTTGTTGTGCTCAATTAAGGACCAAAGTTTTCACCTCTACCCATTGGGTAATCGCATCCCCAACTCACATAGCCAAGCCAACCACATTTAAAACATTAACCATTAAGCTTTTCATATTTGTAGAACACTATGTACTTTTCACCATTACCTCTAGAAACCTATGCTCTCATTTTCAAAGGAATCAAATAATCACATAGCATTTGAATCCTTAAGAAACCTCTTTTGTCACAATTTGGAGAAATCAAATCCTTTACTTCTAGTACCCTTCTAATTTGAGCTCTAAGCTTCTAGGTATTTGCAATTGTCATTTGATCCAATTTTAGATCATGAATTTGAACCCAAAATGGAATCAAATTACGGGGGATTTCATTCAAATTCCAATGAGACTTCCATTCCTATAATACAACACAAAACCCCATAATAGACCAAGGGTGTTCAACCATTAGCATTTCTCTTTGCTCAAATGATTTCATCTGGATAGTGAACACATTATTACCCATTGTAGAGATAGCAATATGCCTAAATTCTTTCGAAGATTTCCTCATAGTGCTCATAACTGCAAACGTATTTAAAATTTTATTTGATAATGCTTTTGGTACTAGAATACAATTTGACTTCTCATGACTATTGTTCATTTCCATATCTATTTCACCTAGAGTTGTTGCATTAGCTTGCTATGCTTTAGTTTGAAAATCTATCAATGTAGTTAAGGCCATCTAAAGAGAACAAAGATAAATAGTGAGCAATGATAGATTAAATAAAAACAGCTAGGAATAGAGAAGTAAAATAAAGCACAATTGATTAAAAATATGTATAATATGGATTGATGTAATATTTTGACACCATTCACATTTTGATTCATGGAGTTTTCTCATTTTTCTTTTTTATGTGATTGTATAGAGAGGGTTAACTAAGACAATACCTGAGAGATTGATTGTGGAAAGAGAAATGAAGATGGGAAGGAAGAATTATGAATTGGGAAGAAAAAAAACTTTAGCTCACTAAATGATTCATAAATAAGAACCAAGCACACTAAAACGTAATAGACTAGAATAAGAAAGAAATCTTCAAATGCCTAACAAACACCCCAAAGGTGTGACCTACTCTCCTATAGAGAGAATTTTCTCCCTTTAACAACCAAAGAGAGAGTTTTCCTTTTTTTTTTTTTTTTATCTTGAAATTTAATTTGGTTGGTTAATAATTGAATTATTCGAGAGATGAGATTGATTATTAGCCCATAAAAAAAATTAGGATGTAGAGGGGAAATAACATATTTTAGCAAATTCATAAGAATAACAAAGTAGATAATTATAATCTAGTAACATTGTAATTAGTTTGTTATGGTGGATTTAATTTTCCCACTTTATTCTTGATTGAATCAATAAAAGTTCTTTTCTTAATCGTTTTATTCCGTTTCCTTAATCCTAGTTAGTTTTGATAATTTATTTTAGTTTTATTTATTAATTTTTTGAGTACTTAGATAATAGTAGAATTGATACCAATTTAATAATTGATATAATCCTCATGGGAATGATACTCTATTCACTATTTATTAATTGATTGATCCACTATACTTGCTAGTGTTTGTACTTATTAGAAAAAAATTTGATGAATCACAGCTTAAGTGATTGAAATCAATTCTTTCACTTGAATTAGTGGCTTGATCTTACAAAGTAGAGTTTCTTCAAAGCAAAGTTGTTTCTTATTACTCTCCAACAATTGCAAAGGAGGAGAAATGGCTAAGTATTTATAGGCGCTTGTGTGTGATAACATTCTTTAGATCATCTTCATGATCAATGAATGAAATGGAGCTTACTTAATTTATGATTATCCTAAATAAGCTAACTAATGGATTCAAGGCTAGCTAATGAGCTTTAAGGCCAATAGCCATTCTCATGAGTGCATGAATTTATCTAAGAAAGGTTAGAAGCAAATGAACTAGACCAACGATCTCTATTTTAAATCCATTAAGTCAATTCTCTCTAAATTGTTCTAAGTATAGATCCTATACCTCCTATCACCTAGTTTAAAAAGTTAAGCCAAATAAATGCTTGACTATCATATTAATATAGCAAATTTGGCCCTTTAGAATTTCATATTTGATTTATAATTCTATTACTTTTGGATATGAATTTAGGTTTAAGCACTTCTTAATAAGTGCATTCTGATCTTCTCTCTTTCTTCTTATTATAATAAGAGAATTCTTACAAGAGTAATTTTATGAAGGGATAGAAAAAGTGTATTTGTAGATGTTATAAGTAGATATCTTTGGAGTTATTTCCTATTTTATAGGAAGATATTCTTCTTCAAAATATTAAGTTATATCTTTACCATAAACCTTTTCTTTTTCTCATTTTTTCCCTTTTTCTTTCCTTTTTTTTTTTTTTATTACACATCCTCTTTATTAATTTAAATATATCAAGTTTTATTCTATCTACTGTTTCAGTATTTGAATACCCAATATCTTGGTCTTCTCTTTTTCTAGCTAGTTGGCACGATATAAAAATAAAAGCTAGTTGCACTATGCATGTTTGGTATCTTCCGTGCTTTCTATCGGCCTCATCCTTCTCCATATATTTTTTTCTGAAAAACAACAACCTTGATGCGAGTGTTGGTGGAGCTAATCAAAGGTTCCATTGACCCACACCTTTTATTAGTCCAATAAGTGCCATTTCCTAAACACAAATAAAATATCACGCACTCACAATCGCATGAAAATTTACAGTTAAAAGAACTTCAAAGTCATACGCCCTAACAACACCAACAAAATTTAAAGATTGTAGTCAATAAAATGGAGGGTGAGCTAAGAAATTTCACATTGGTATGGATCTTGGCGATCACATCATTATACTACTGCTACACCATTGCTAAATTCATCCACCCCGGCGTATCCCGCCTTGTGGCCGTCCTCCCGGTTGTTGGCCTCTTCTTACTCCTCCCTATGCTTCTAACCACCATCTCTCTCTGCGGCTTCTCTGCCTTTTTTATCACATGGCTTGCCAACTTCAAGCTCCTCCTATTTGCATTTGGCAAAGGCCCTTTATCATCGAATCCTCCTCTATCTCTTAAACACTTCATACCAGTCTCATGCCTCCCTATCAAGGTTTATAGTGGAAGTTCAAGAAAGGGCCTCAGATCTCCTTTTAATTACGCCACCAAATTATTGGTTATTGCCTCTTTTTCACCTTTGTATGCGAGAAAGGAGCAAATAAATAGGCATCTCCTTATGTCGATATACAGTATTCACGGGTATATTAGTGTTGAAAAGGCCCGGAGGGATACGGTTGCAATGTTAAACTTTGTGGAAAATGTTTGGAATATTTTGAAATCCACCACATTAAAATTTGTGGGCGGATAATTCTATGTTTTCTCCTGAATTCCGCTTGAGAAAATATTGTCAATTCATGTATCATGGAACCATTTTTTATTTATTAGATTTCATTTGTTGTCCAAACAAATTAGAATAGCATGTTTTTTATAGTCCAGCAGCTCTTCCATTTTAATGAAGTTTAAGAACAAACCATCCGGGTATAATCGTAGCTAGAAAATTATTCCAATAATTAACCCATTAAAATGTTGGAAGACAAAATTAGTGTAATAAGATCAGTAATGTGGACTGAATGAAATTAGTAAAGGCATAGGCGGAAAGAAAATAAACAAGAAATTCCTATTAGTAAAAGCCAATGTGATAAGAAAGATCGATTGAATATTCGTGTTTATACTAATAAAATTTTTTCAAAAATGATGGTTGAATAAATAATTTTTAAGACAACTACTGACTATGTTTTATATAAATTATGAAATATCAAATTTTTATCTATATTTATATTATATTATATATATATATAATACATGATATTATATATCAAATTTTCATCAATATTTATATACGTAACACATGATTTATTATACTCAATGAATCTTTACCCCCCAACGTGAGCGTAGAAGAGAAAGATTTGATGAACGGAGGTCATCCAACAATCGGCATTAAACGTATCTACTACACCTGTTGAAACTAAAGATACGTGTAAATATATCGGAGGCCCATTAATGTACGGCTCAATGGGAAAAGGAATCCAAAAAGACGCCAGCTTTTGTAATGGAATTTAATAGGTATTAAATGTTCGGATTAGTTTTTTTCTTTTTTACAATAAAAACTTTATTCCATTAAAGTAAAAACATATTTACCAGCTAATATTATTATAATTTAGTGGCATCGTTATTATCCCCATTAAAATAACTAAAGATTCAAACCCCTTCTCTCCATAATTGATAAAAAAAAAAAAGAGAAAAAGAAAAAAAAAACATAGTCACTAAACAAAATTAAAAAGCAACCTCAAGGTTACTTATAAAAACCATAAATGCACGTTTACATCCCCTTTCTTTTACCAAACACTTCTACTATTTATTTTGGAGCTTTTGTTATGTTGTTTACTTGTGTTTCAAGCTCATAATTGTAATTTCACTATAAACCATCATTCTTAAAAACAAGGAATGGGATTCTTTATCCCCATCTTTTGGATTGTAATTCAAACTTACAATTTTTCTTTTAATCTCACAAAATATTGTAAAAACAGAGAAATTGCACACTTTTCTCAAATTAACAAATCTAACTACAAAGTTGAAAGAAGAATCATCTTCATCCACTTCATCTTATATGTTTGCTACTTCATCTAACTACAAATCTAATTACAGAACTCAAATCGATAAATCTTATTTGCTGCCGCTTCATCTTCATCCATTACTTCATCTTTGTGTTTTCTTTTACCTCTCATAAGAACAATGCATGTCTACCATGGGAGATACTGAGAGATCCAATGCGAGCTCAATTCTTCCATTTTTTAGAAGAATCAAGCTTGTAGACAATCAAATGATACCAAAAAAAAAAAAAAAAAAAAACCCCATTTAAACAAAAATAAGCCCAAATATTAGCTTTCTCTCTCTACATTTCCTACAAAATCCTCTCTACTTCTCAAAAACTATATCTTCCGTAAGTAAAATCAAAGCATGATGAGGGTATGGATGGGTTTTGGATGTTGAAATCTTTCAGAAAAATATAAGTTTTCATTTATAATGATCAAGAATCACATCTAATCTAAGAACCCTAAATTTTCCATTACAACCCACCTTTGAACACCACAATCACCGCAATGTGTTCTGAAAGCAACCGCATCATGTTAATCCTTAGTACCATTTAAGATTGTCTGACAAAGCTATCTGAGATTAGAGATTAAGGTTTCAAGTTCCCTAACTTAAGACTTAAGAGAGAGAAGATTTATTTTTTTTATCTAATTTTTTTATATTTTATATATATATATATTTAGGCCAATGAAAGAAACTTGCATTAATAGAGAAAACAATTACATATCAGGAGGCTAAGAAGCCCAATATAGGAAAAGTAAACAAGCAAGATGGGATGGTGATCGGAAAATTAAGAAACAACAACTCATCTCATGTGCACCTTGGGTAGTAGCTTAATGTACACAAGCATTTGTGTCATGGGAAATAAAAGAAGCAAAACATAGGTGAAATGAAGCTTTCAAAGATACAGTATCCTAAATAAATCTTACAGATTTCCATGAGGCCAACCTTAGAGTATGACATACTTTAACAAGCATTTGACAATTGGTCTTTATTTTTATGTTATTCTACCCTTGTTCTTTAGCAATTAGTAGTGCAGTTCTCATTGCTTTAGCCTCTAGTGTCTCATTCTCAGTGCTAACAACAAGTAAAGCTCTAGCATGCTTCAACTGACCATGGGAATATTGGTATACAATACCTAAACTACCATCACTAGTATCACAATGAAAAGAAGCATTGTAATTGAGTTTAATTGTTGTTGGACTTGGCGACAACCATATGCAAGAGAGTATGTTACTTGTTGAAGTGTTGTTATGTATAGGAGCTAAAACTAAAGGATCTTCTAATTGTGTAATGCCTAGTTGAGATGGCCATGACTAGACTTGAATGTGTCGTGATGATGCAGTACGTTTGACTACAAGTTGTCAAGAGTGCTGGTGCCAAAAGGATTAGAGCTACTAACATACAGCATCACTATTGTTAGTAGGAACTTCAGGATCAACAGCAACAATATGCCATTGTGCCAACAGTCGATTATGTGAAATGGAGTCTTCATCTGAATTGCAAGAAGATAGCAATGATAATTCCTTTGTAATGGATGCAATGATAGCCATCGGATTAGGCATAACATGATTGAAGACACAAAAATTCTTGTGTATCCAAATATTCCACAACACAATAGCAATTTTAACAAGAAGCGATTTCATATGGGCCTTCCAAAGATGAAGCACGTGCAAGACTTTTTGTATTCAAGAATTAATGGAGGTTACAATATAGTCTTTAGCTTTGATTTATAGTATGATGCATCAAATTGGCTTAATCACATTAAATTCAAAGATTCTTAGGTGTCTCCTCTACATCATAGAAACAACATTGGGTATCGAAAATGACCTTCTTGCAAAACATATTTTTGTTAGTAGATAAAGCATTAAAGCACAAGCGCCAAATGTGGTGCTTTTACTTAGGTTGGCAATTAGTACTCCAAACCAGCTTTTAAAATTCTCTTCCTCCATCATTAGTTTCAATAAAATCAACATGGCTAGTATTTTATGTGATTGACACCAAACTATCATACTAATTTTTTACTAAGACCTAGTCCTATGCTTAATCCACACTAAAACATTAGTAGTAAGGCTTTGTGACAGTGGTGTTCTTAAGATGACATCTTTTTCAACTTGAGAAAGATAATTTTCGAGTTGAGAAAGATTCCAAGAAGTATGTACCCTTTCTATCAAATCATAAACCAATAAATTATCTAAGTGAGATGAATTTCCTTAGGAACCAACTTAAATCCTTCAAGAGAGTGCAGCCAAGGATCCTCCTAAACACTTATTACTCTTGTCACACCTTGAGAGATACCTCGATTGTTACAGCTCACCGTATACTTCCTTAAGTGCTTTAGATTAGTCTTATGACTAGTTTGAAACCCTTGACACAATATACAAGGCATCATCCAATACTAGGTAGCTACCTAAGTATGCATTCCCAAGTAGTTCATAATAATTCGCTTGTTAAATACATAACATAGTTAAACATTCATTATTTCAAATTTAACATAAGTAGGAATATCAACCCACAAAAAGATATTGTAGGCATGATATGGGTTACAAAAATAGATCATAAGGAGTTTATCTAAATATCAAATATAAAGATCAAGCTTTTTTAGAAGAGTCTATCCTAAGAAAATTATATAACTCTCATAGTTGCTCTTTGTTGATTTGCATATTCCTGCTCCCCATACTAACCTCGGGCATAGCACACCTTGGAACAAGCCATAAATCATCTTACATCAAAAGACTAAAGGGGTGTAAACTTATAACTTACTTAGTGAATAATTCCTCTTACCAAAATCTTTCACTTAGTAATCAAACAATTAAATTATGCAACCATATGCTTAAACAATTATATACAGCCAAGCTAATAACTACATATAGCTTGGGATTTTACCCTCGAAGCTAAGGTTAGAGTTACTTGAACTGTTAGACGTAGGTTCTAAGCACCCTCAGCTATTAATCACACTTAACTCATGTCCACTATGGTCTTTCTTTGTTTACAATTTATTATACCATTAATTTAAGTTCTCAACCTCTAAATCGAGAGTGTGGATGTAAATAATGCATGCAATCTACTCACCCTTAAGTGATAGACTCTAAGACTCTCGGACTTAGCCCATTACTATGTGATCAAAGTCTCCAGCACCTAGTGAGCTTGTAGGTTAGAGTAGGGGTACTTTGCATGTGTGCACTATGTAGAAAAACTCAAATATAATGATCATGACTCTTGTAAGAACCCTCCACTCTAAATTTTTTAGCTTGTTGGTTCCATTTTGCATGATTTTGGTCTTTGGTTTCTATTTCTCTAATTCCTATTGCGTTCTAAATTCTTATTTAGGTCTTGAAATGTATTTAGGATTAATTCTTTGTGAGTCTAAGTTTAATTATTGATCCCACTTTTGTCTTTCACTCTTACTGCTTCTTAGTTAAGCTTTTGGGCCTTGTTATTAAGGCCTCTTAAGTTAGGGTTTCTTATTTATTCTTTTAAGCTTTTTAATTGGTTAAGTTAGGCCTTAAATCTTATTACTAAAATCTGGGAATGCTAGTTTCTTAACTCTTTCACTTCAAAGTTATATCAGGTTAGCTCGTTTTGTTGTTTTCTGCTTGTTTTAGCCGTTTAGGGCCTATGACTTAGGCCCAACATGCTTGTTTGACTCTAAATATTATTCAAACATGTTTCTAAAGAATTTTTCAAGTTGGGGTCAATTCTGTCCATGGCATTTTTAGGCCTTGTTTGAGTAGATTTTAGGCCCGTAACATATTTTTAGCTCGATTTCACCTTGTAATGTCTTTTTATGATAGTTATACGACTTTAAGGAGTCTTAAATCACTTTAATCTATTCTAAAACATTATTATAAGTAAAGATTAAATTATGGTCAGATTTTATAGGTTTTGTTAAGCCTCTAAATGGACATTTTTCTTAAGATTTTTGTCTAAACAACATATATACTTACAAAAGGAGTATGGGGAAACATTTCTAGGCTAAACTAATAGGAATATGACTAAGAAAACTTAGAAATACTCCTAAAATGATCCACACCCAATAGCTTTGACAAGTTTGTTAGGGTTTTATTTTTATCACTTTTTGAGTTACAAGCTCATAACCTTGCTACTAAGGTACACATTCAAATGTATATACTATACATAGAATAATTTTTCAAGCTCACTTGTACAAATTTTTCTAAAATGTAAAACTCAAATAATAGACATATACATGGTTGCATTTCTCATTTTAGTTCCTAATACAACAAAATATAAGGTTTTCTTAAGCATAACCTATTACATGTAGAAACAAAAATTATTATTACCAACTAAGAAATGAGGAATTGCTACAAGGTGATGATGAATCTCAGTTTTGATCCTCAGTTAGTGCTTCTAGGGTGTTCTTTAGCTTGTAGTGAAAGCCCCTTTTTGTTGCTCCTTGGAGCGGTTTGGATGGTAGTGTTGGAAGCTTGAAGAGAATGAGTTGTGTGATATTTTAGAGTTCTTTGTATGGTATAGAAATTTAGATGGGAGTATGGTTGGTGTTCCTTGTGATTTTAGTGTATAAATGGAAGTAAAAAGGAGTGTGTGTGTGTGTGTGTTCATCTAAGCTAGATGGCCGATTTAGGTGAGAAAGTGGACAAGTGTGGTGTGTTTTTCAATTGTGAAATGTGAGAATGAGAAAAAATAAACAAGGTGAGGGATTTGGGAAAGGGATGGCCAATTGGATAGGGGAGGAAGTAAGGGAGTTCAATAATCACTTTTGTACTTTGATATGATAGATTAGCATGGTGATAAGATAACTCAAATAGGGTATAGGCATGATGTCCTTAGGTTGACAAATAGGGAGACTAAGATGTAATAGTTTTTGAAATGACAATGAATGAGAAAATTAAAATTAGAGTGGGAATTAGGGAGTTAGCTTGGACATGCTACATCACATGCAACAAAAAAAAATCTTTATTTTTTTTTTAATTCAATTGCTTACTTACTTACTAATTACTTTGTGGTCCATTTAATCTCTTTGTTTGTTAGTATAAAGGTTACTAAGTTAGTAGCTTATTTGATTGAAATTAAAAGTTTAATTTAGGAGCTTATGAAAAAGGAAATGTTTCACTTACATAGTTAATATTTTATTTTAATCATCTCTTAAATTTTGAGTGCTAAAACATCAAAGATTTGGAGTTTTATATTTGGTAAGCTTTACTTAGGTTTTAGGACTCCATTTGTTACTCTTTTCTATGATAATGAGTTCAATTTTTATCAAGAAAATTTTAATTATTTGGCTTATCGACTTTAGAGAATATTGGGACCATTCGAGTTCAACTCTACGTATTACTAAAAATTTTATGGGTTTTACATCCTTCCCCTCTTAAAATAAGTTTTGTTCCCAAAACTTAGATACATACCTAGTTCCTTAAATGGCTGAGGATATTGTCAGCATACTTCTTCTTCTACTTCCTAGGTAGTGTCTTCTTGCTCATGGTTCCGTCAAAGAACCTTCACACATCTGATTTCTTTGTTCCTCAGCTTTTGTACCTTATAATCTGTGATCCGAACTAGTTGCTCCTCATAAGTTAGGTTCTCGTTTAGTTGTATAGGTTCTAGCTCTACTACTCTGTTTGGATCAAGTACATGTTTCAATAGAATCGATATGTGAAATACATTATGGACCTCTAAGAGATTTAGTAGTAATGCTAGCCTATAAGCAAGGCCTCCAACTCTTTCTAATATTTCAAATGAGTTTATGTACCTTAGGCTCAGCTTACCTTTCATTAATATCCCGTGGATGCTTTTGATAGGAAGAACTTTAAGATGTAAATGATCTCCAACTTTGAATTCCAATTCTCTCCTCTTTAAATTGTCCCAACTCTTCTATCTATCTTGAGCCTCTTTCATTTCCTACTTAATGATCTCTATCTTCTTTGTTGCTTCTTCGATCAAATTTAACCTTAAGCTAATTTCTCAATGTCATCCCAAAATAAGGGGGATATGCACTTTCTTTCATATAGGGCTTCATATAGGGGCATCTGAATGGTGGAGTGATAGCTGTTGTTATAAGCAAACTCAACTAAGGGTAGGTAGGCATCTTAGTTGCCTTTGAATTCTAATACACATATCATTAGCATATCCTCTAAGGTCTGTATGGTCCACTCAAATTGCCCATCCGTCTAGGGATGGTAGGCAACATTGAATTATAACTTACTGCCTATGGTCTTTTGTAGGCTAATCTAGCACTTGGAAATAAAACAAGGATCTCAGTTCGACACAATACCTACTAGAACTCCATGTAAGCGGATGATCTCTCTTAGATAAATCTATGCCAACTTTTCCAAGGGGTAAGTTATGTTTATTGGGAGGAAGTGCATTGACTTAGTAAGTTTGTCTATCATTACCCAAAGGGCATCATGGATAACAGCTGTCGTGGGCAATTCATTTACAAAGTCCATTATGATTTGATCCCATTTCCACTTTGGGATAGATAAGGGCTATAACATACCACTTTGGCGTTGATGCTCCGATTTGATTCTTACCAAGTGTCACACTTTTGTATGAACTCAACAACATCATTCTTTATGCCATTCCACCAAAAGGATCTTTTGAGGCAAGTCTTGGTATATTTTTGTACCTCTTGGGTGGATTGTATAACCTAAGTAATGCACTTTAGTCAAGATTTCCTTTTTAAGCGCAACTTCATCTGGCATACATAGTCGACCCTTCATCCGAACCATTCCAACTTCATCAACCCCAAAATCAAAGTAATTTCCGTTTGCTACCTCTTACTCTATCTTAATCATGATAGGGTCCCTTTATTGGGCTTCTTGGATTCTTTCAACCAATTTAGGCTCCACAATCAAATTAAAAACTTCTGAACTTGCCTCATGCTAAGTGAATTCTAGGTTCAACCTATTAAATTCCTTTATCGACTCCCTTTGCTTAGTGAGAAGTGAGGCAACTTCTACATGATTCTTCCTACTCAGGGTGTCAACAATCGCATTCAACTTTCCTAGGCAATAATTTATACCAAGGTTATAATCCTTAATTAATTCAAGCCAACAATGTTATCTCTTATTTAATTCCTTCTAGTTGAACAGATACTTTAAGCTCTTGTGGTCAGTATAAATTTCACATCTTTGACCGTAGAGGTAATGTCTCCACAACTTTAGAGCAAAAACTATAGCAACAAGTTCCAAGTCATGAGTTAGGTAGTTTTTCTCATGCAGCTTTAATTATTGTGAAGCTTAAGCTATTATCTTTCCATTTTGCATAAGTACACACCTCAATCCATTCTTTGACACATCGCTGTATACCATAAACAACTCATCAGTATTAGGAAGGACAAAAATAGCTACTGACATAGGTCTTTACTTTAGCTCTTGAAAATTGTGTTTTCATTTCCCATTCTACTCAAACTTCACACTTTTCTAGATTAGTTGCATAAGGAGTTAAGCTATCTTAGAGAAATCCTTCACAAATTTTTATCAATGCCTAACCAACCTAAGAAAACTTCATACCTCAATTGCTGTTTCGAGTTGTTTCCAATCAATGATAGCCTTAATTTTCTTAGGATAAAAAAATATACCTACATTAGACATAACATGTCCAAGAAAAGATATCTCGTACAACCAAAAACCACATTTGGAAAGCTTGGCATATAACTTATTCTTTTAGAGTGTTTGTAGTATAACTCTTAAATACTCTTCATGCTCCTCTAGGGATGTAGAATACACCAAAATATCATCAATGAACATAATGATACACTTATCGAGTAATGCTCAGAATACTCGATTCATCAAGTCCATGAAGGCTACTGGGGGTTCGTTAACCCGAAGGGCATAACTAAGAACTCATAGTGCCTATATTTTGTCCTAAATGCCGTCTTTGAAACATCTTCTAGCCTAATTCTTAACTAGTGGCATCCTAATCGCAGATCAACTCGAGAAAACATATGAGTATCTTGTAATTATTCAAATAAATCATCTATGAGTTGCAATGGATGCTTATTCTTAACCATAAGCTTTTTTAGATCTCAATAGTTGATGCACAATCTTAGGGAGCCATCCTTCTTCTTAACAAATAACACTAGTGCTCCTTAGGGCGATACACTAGGTTGAATGAAACTTTGATCCAACAACTCTTGTAGCTATTTCTTCAGTTCATTCAATTCTACAAAGGTCATTCTGTATGCTACCTTTGAGATTGGTTCTATCTTTTGTACTAAGCCAACCACAAAATCTATTTCTCTTTACAGAGGTAACCCCTGTAACTCTTCTGGGAAAACGTTTGGAAATTCATTCACAATCTTGATATTCTCTAAATTGGGTTTCTTACCCTCTATCTCCAAGGTGCTTATCCAAACTTCTATCACAACCGATCCTTCAATGTTTGTAATTAGCTCAAACGAACATAGTGCCTTAGAAATCTTTAGTATTGCCTCCCCCACAAATAAGACCTTTGTTCCATTTATCGCTTTGAAAACCACTTCTTCCTTTTGACAATCAACTATGGCCTTAACACCAAACATCCAACTTATACCTACAATTGCTTCATATTTATTCATGTCAATTAGGAACAAGTCTGTACAACTTTCTCATCCTTGGATTCTCATAGCATACTTTTTAATCATTTCTTGGGTAACCACTATACTTCTTGTCAGAGTCCTCACTCCAAAGCAGTAATATGTAGTCAAAATGGGCATTCCAATACGCTTGGATACTTCAAAGGTAATGAAGTAGTGAATAGCTCCTGTATCAAACAAGGTGTACACTAACTAGTCGGATATAATGATATTCCCTAAATCAACATAATTAATCTCTTAATCTTTAGAGGATTTACAAATCTTTAAAATCTTGACTTTCCTTGAATCCTTCTAATGGTTTCTTAGTTTATACATGATTTATCTTAAGAAGTATAAATTGAATTTCAAATAGAAAAGTAAGGGTAAAGACACTTACCTGCAACCAATCCAGTATCTAGAGTGTTTGTATCCTCATATATGATAAGCTTGGGCTTAACCTCTTCTTCATACTTAATATAACTCCAATCCCCTTCCAAATTATACATCCTAGTAGTGTTAACAGGGGCTGTTAGCTTAACATTCATTGCTCCTGGTCTAGTATTATTCTTATGGGTCACTGGTTGTCTTGCTGTATATTGTAGTCTCACTACCTAAACTGGTATAGCACATCTTTGAGGACATTTAGTGGAAAAATGCCTTGGCTACTTATAGATAAAACAAGTCATGTCATTCTTCTTAGGGCATTCTGTAACCCTATGATCTGCACTCTTACAATAGAAACACTTGTTTTATAGCTGAGGACATTCCATTAGATAGTGCTTACCTTTGCATTTCTAACATCTTAGGTAACCGGCAACTTCTTTCTTTTGCAGGTGGTTGTGGTGTATCATGACCTTCTTCCCTTGGCCTTAGTAGCTAATACCCTCATATAGTCTTTTACCAAAAATATTAATCTTGGACCTCATAGTTTCTTTTCCTTGGTCCTTAGCATTCTCTAAGGTTCTTGCTTTCTCAACTGCTTCTCTCAATGTCTTAGGCTCAAACCATAGGACTCTTTCCCTCAGCTCTAAATCTAAACCTCATACAAAAACTTGCATCTTATACCTGTTACTATACTCTTCAGGAGTGTACTATAGTAGTCTATGGAATTTCAACTCATACTGATCTATGTTGTGATTTCCTTTAGTGATGGAAAGAAGATCCTTACTATATTGTACTTTAAGACTTTTGAGGAAGTAATGAGATAGGAACTCCCTCCTGAAGATCTCCCATGTGATTATGGCCTCAAGGACCTCATCTTAGACTCTTGTCATGTCCTGGCTCAGAATCTCAACATATATGTCCCATAGGATAATCTCAAGTGTAGAGGTACTTCGAAAGCATCAAAAGACCTCTTAACCTATAGTAGCCTGTCCTCTACCTCATCTAGCTTACTTGTTGCTCTTTTAAAGTACTTATTATAGCAAATGAATTTTGGGAGTATGCTCCTCTATGCTCTTTACTCAGGCAATGTTATAGAGGCTACCTCTATGGGTCCAACCGATGGTAGTGGTGGTAGCATTTCATCCATATGTATCGGAGGTGGAATTAGAGCTAAAGGAGTCCGATCTCACTCTAAAAATGCTCTTAGTAACTAATTGTTAGCTTGGATGGTAGCCAATACCTCGTCAATACAATCTTGGGGCTGATGTTGCCTATTAGGAGCTACGAATGGATCCTAAGCCATTGAAGGGCATTTCCATCATCTATATCTTCTATAAAAACATTCATGTTGTTTTTGAACATCCATAACTCATACAAATATTTTGTATGACACACAACCGACTTTCATCAAAACAACTATCATTTTCATTAACATTTTGGTAGCATAAGGTTACACCTAAAGGTGGTCACTTTGAATGAGTAAATCTCTACTGATCAAAATCTAAGTACATTAAGAATCCAGAAGAAAATACATCATGCCTCACCATACAAGGAATTCTCTTGATGCATTCAAAGATCATCTATGATCCTATCAATACAATAAGGAACATATATGATCAATCAAAAATTCAAAGCTTGCAACCTTATACTGAGTAGATAACAACTAGACAAAAGTAGCAAAACATCCCCCTCTAAGACAAGGTCTAATAGGTCTAGCTTGCTTTGCCCTATCTAACTTTTAGACTGTATGTCCTACAGATCTAACGTAAGAGTAGGCAAAAGATACTCTCTCTATTCCCCCTAAAATCAACCTATACATCACACCATTTAGGGGGTTAGGCCTAATCTCCAACTCGCCAGCAAAGTTTAGACCTCCAACTACCATAATAAGCTTATGACCAAAACGTATATACTCTCGTCAAGCTATGACTTACTCTAGTGGAGGTAAAACATCCTCTAGGGGTAACTCCTCCTCTATAAGCTCGCCTTCATCCAACTTGGGTAGGGGTAGTTTGTGCTCTTCCTCCATGAAATCCTAAAAGTCCACCATAGCTTAGCCATTAAATCTTTGAACCAAGTGGTCATGGTTAGTCCATCCATCTCGAGCATAAATAAACTATGGTCTGATGACTCTCTACTCTATGAAGTTAGGTGGTGGTAACACTTCTCTGTCCGATACTACTAATGCAATGTCAGTGGGCTGTTCAATCTACCCCTAAATATGAGCCTTTCTCTTAAGTATATGGATTATCTAATTATCAGTATAAGCTATTGCTCCATTAAACCTATCCTCAAAGAATCTTACTCTCCAAGGTTTAGTTATCATAGTCCTATACCAGGTCATCACTTGTCTGATAGTCCTTGGCCATCCTACGAAGGCAAGGTCCTCACAGAGTATCTATAGCTAATGCTGAAACTTTAAAATGGTATCTCCCTTGAGCATGTAAAACTTAAGCCACCACACTAACATTTGGAAAGGACCAACTTAGTCGATAAGGCATAAATAGCTTAATTAGTCCTTTAAGCTCTAAATTCGTTAATGTTTCTTTAGGAAAATCTTACTTAAGCTTAATCCATTATACCCCTCATAAGCTTGCTAGGTAGGTTGCTTAATGTCTAAGGTTGAGTTTTATTTTATATAAAACTTTTGCTTTGATATCGCCAAAGGTTGTCATGCCTCAAGTGATACCTTAGTCGTAGTAGCCTACTGCATACCACCTCAAGTGCCATAGATTAGCCTTACGACTAATTTGAAAGCCTAGACACGATATACAAGGCATCTTCCAATACTAGGTAACTTCCTAGGTATGCATTCCTAAGTTGTTTAGAATAATTCACTAATTAAATATATAACATATCTAAACATTCATCATTTCAAATTTAACATAAATGGGAATATTAACCTACCAAAAGATATTACAGGCACAATATGGGTTACAAAAATAGATCCTAAGGAGTCTGTCTAAATATCAAATATAAAGATTAAGCTTTCGTAGAAGAGTTTATACTAAGAAAATAATATAATTCTCTCAATCGCTCTTTCTTGACTCATACATCCTACCTCCTTATACTAACCTCAGGTATAGCATGCCCTAAAATAAGCCATAAATCATCTTATATCAAAAGACTAAGGGAGCATAAGCTTACAACATGCTTAGTGAGTAATTTCTCTTATTAAACCTTTTGTGTAGTAATCAAACAGTTAAATTATGCAATCGTATTAATGTAACAACCATATGCTTAAACAATTATATATAGCTAAGCTGGTAACTACATATAGCTCATGATTTTACCCTCAAAGCTAAGGTTGGAGTCACTTGAATTGTTAGACCAAGGTTCTAAGCACCCTTGGCTACTAATCACACTTGACTTACACCTACTCTATTCTTTCTTTGCTCACAATTTCTTATACCATTGATTTAAGTTGTCAATGCCTAAACCAAAAGTGTAGATGTGAGTACCGCAATTAGTCTACTCACCTCTAAGTGATGGACTCTAGGACTTGGCCCATTGCTATGCGGTTAGTCTCTAGCACCTAGTGAGCCTACAGGTTAGGGTAAGGCCATATTATACATATACACCATGCAAAAAAACTCAAATATAATTATCATAAACCTTATAAGACCCCTCCACCCCACATGTGCGATGTGACGACCAATAAATAGTGATGTAAGTTATGCCATGCATGATTTGGTTTAGTTAAGGTCGAAAATCATTATATTCATGGTATTTTTGTGACCACCCATTATTAACAAACAATCGCAAGGCATACTATAAGTAACTATATAGCAAACATTTCATTAATATATATATATATATATATGGAATATCATACACATGCAATTCCTAAGTCCCCTAAGTGTCATAGGCAGAATTCCTCTCAATGCTTCTGTATGGTACTTAGTACTCTTAACTACACTAAAGAAGGCTAAGTTCAGCTTGAAAACCACACACACAAAGTTTAGAGAAAGAAAGTAGAGAGAGAGAGAGACTTTAATTATCAAGTGAATTTTACTCAATATCTAAATGATTACAAATGAGGAGGGACTCCCTATATATACAAATGGCCCCATACAATGGATGGCCGAGATTTATTCAATCTAATAGTTATAATTGAATCTTATCTACCTATATTACCTACCCTACCTACTATTATACATTAAATTTGAACATCTCTAAAACCTTCTTAAAACATCTCAGCTTCCAGAATCTTCTCTAAGTCCGGGCTTATGCCTTTCTCTTCTAATAGGCTATGGGAATCTCTTACATATGTCTCTTTTATCTATCTCCCATACTCAAGATCATGTTGGGCATATCTTAAGGTCCTTGGAAAATTAGTCTGTGACATTCTCCCTTACTCAATCCAGTGACGTCCTCGTCATAGCTTCCTTCTTCAATTCTGATCCACTTAATACCTTGACCTTGGTTCTCTATATGTGCCCATATCATTGGAATGCTTAACAACCCCCCTTCTTAAAGCTCAATGTAGCTCCTCACCCTTTTTAGTCTTAACCTTAGTTATTGAGACTTTGTCTTGCTTTTTCATATCTATTGGGTTTGAACTTTGTAGGATCTTATCATCTATTCTTTCCTCCATCTCCCCCACTAAAGTTGAACTTTCTCCTTTCATTAGTGTCGACTCTTCCCCTGCAATTTGTGTTGATGTAATAAGCTTTATCACTCGTCCTGTCGTCCTACTTATTGGGACTATGCATTGCAAACCCTGATTAAGCCAACAAATGCAATTAGATTGAGGAACAATGATGGCATCATTCCTATCTAAGAAGTCCATGCCAATAACAAACTCAAAATCATTCATGGGGACAACTTCAATATTCTCCCTTCCCTACTAATCTCCATGTTGAATTCCACATTTTTAGCAATCCTATAAGTTAGGAGTTTCTTAGAGTTAATCATCTTGAGTCAAGCTTTACTCCATTCAACTTTTAGCCTAAGTCTAGAGGCAGCATCCTTTGGAATGAATAAATGTAAGGTCCATATATCCACCATATCATTTATCTTCCTTCTTACCACTTTAGCCTCCACATACATTAAACCCTTTTTCTCCTTTATATCTTGAAACTTCATGGCATAGAGAAGACAAATGGTACCAAGCATACCCTTACATCTTCATTGGTTTCATCCATTGTAAGAACAACATCAAAATATTCCCTTTTTAGACAATCTTGAGCATAATGTGGTCCATCACAAAAATAGTACTTAAGTTGTCATATCCTTCTCTTATCTATTATCCTCTTTCTTCCACTTAGAGGACTTGAAGATCTCCTACCTTACATATCTTCCTATTCTTCTCCTTCATTACTTATGGAATGCCAATCTTCCTCCTTTTGAAGTTCTACTAAGCCCTTTGCTATAGCAATGGCTTTTGAGATGTTCTCCACCCTACAATGCTCTAACTCTAACTTAGCTTAAGGTTTCAAGCCATCAAAGAACATAACAAGAGCATAATCCAGGTTGAGGTTCAGTATCTATAGCATCAACTTTGAGAATTCTTGAACATATTGCTTCACACTAGCCTTTTGTTGTAGATGTTTGAGTTTGACCATAACTTCTCTCCTCACATTTTGGGGAGAGAATTGATCTTAGAACTCTGTTACAACGTGTAGTCATGAAGTAATTCCATTGATCCTCCTTCTCTACCAAATTAATGATGTATCCTTCAAGGATAAGGCTTCCATCCTTACTTTACTTCAGTCATTGACAACCTCTAGCACCCTGAAGTACTATTCAACTCTCCATAGAAAATTATCTACTTCTTTTGTAGATTGTATTCCCTTAAAGAACTCAAGCTTTAATATTTCCACCCTTGTGACTAGCTAGATAGTTACTCCATTAGCAATGGTAGCTTGGAATGCTTCCAGCTGATTCTTAAGTTTTGTAATCTCCTACTGCATGGTGACAATGGTAGCATCAATTTATTTCTTCATATGCTTCTTCCTTAGCTTCAAGTGCACCTATCCAAACCTCAAGGATATCTTCCTTTTCTTCAAGCTCTCCACCATACTTCCTCAGTTCCTCCAAGGCTTGGTTCAAAGCTTCTTATAACTTACCTCGAAGTTCTTCCTCTAACCCATCCATGGTAGCTCTATTGTCATCCAGTTGCTCCTTAGCTTCATCGACACTTAACTCAACTTTATCCATTCTAGTGGAAAGGAAATTCAGTAAATCCTTAGACTTGGCCCTTTGCCTAGTCATTTTACTTTCTCCTTGGTCATCCACTTCATTGACTATAGAGTTGTTATTATCATTTCCAGACAACAACATTCTCTCTTTAAAAGCTTACTCTGATACCACTTATCACAGGTAAAATTCCTCTTGATTCACCCGTGTAGCACTTAGCGTTCCCAACTATACTAAGAAAGGCTAAGTTTAACTTTGAAACTACACACACAAAGTTTAGAGAGAGAAAGTAGAGTAATAGACTCTAATTATCAATTAAATTCCACTAAATGTCTAGATGATTACAAATAAGGGGAGACCCCTTATATATACAAATGGCCCCTTATAATGAATGGTCAAGATTTAGTCAATGTAATAGTTACAATTAAATCTTATCTACCTACCTTACTTACTATTATACATTGGATCTTGACATCTCTAGAATCTTCTTAAAACTTTCTAGCTTCTAGAATCTTCCTTAAGTCCAGGCTTGGGCCTTTCTCTTCTAATAAGCCATGGGAACCTCTTACATATATCTCCTTTGTCTTGTCTCTTATACTCAAGTTCATGTTAGGTGTATCTTAAGGTCTTTAGAAAATTAGTCTATCATAAAAGCATGTAATTTATCACTTAATTTTGAGTGCAACTACTCTGCAAACAAATACAAGTATAGTAGTCATAAAAAATATTGACTTGGCCATGATAAACAAAGGGCATTATAGTTTATAGGCAGGTTCGGATCAATATTGGGATCGCTTAAAATAAGCATGAAGGAGTATGAATAAGAAAAGGGAGACTTTCTATTAGGCCAACTATCTTCGCTATAATGTCCGGTTTTGACTTAAACTTGTTTTTACTATAACTTTTTTCATTTTAACTTTGCTTTTCACATTCTTATAATCGTTTTCCATCGTTAGTGAACGTAGATTATCGTAGTGAGATGCATTTTGATAGATTGCCACCATAATATTTTAGTATTGGTCCAAAAAGTTACAAACCTCTAAATTTTTGGGCTTATTGGTTCTATTTTGCATGATTTTGTTCTTTTGTTTCGTTTTCTCCAAGTCCTCTTAGGTTCTAAATTCTTATTTGGGCTTTGGAATGTATTTAAGATTAATTCTTTATGAGTCCAAGTTTAATTATTGATCCCACTTTAGTCTTTTACTCTTAGTGTTTCTTAGTTTAGCTTTTGGGTCTTATTGGTAAGGCTTTTTAAGTTAAGCGTTCTTATTGATGTGCTTAGGAGCTTAGTTATCACTAGAACCTACCGTAATAGGTTAGAACCAAGGGTTCCTTCGAAATGTCAAAGGAACTTAGAGTGAATGGGTCAATAAATTGACTAGAGCAGTTAATGTGAAGCTACTTAGATGACATAACCTACCTACGAATACAATACAACTTGACACTTTACTTGATATGATGTACAAGCTAATGTCAAGGTCCACCCGCCATTAACCTTGAGCTATTCGATAAGATTAGATAAGAGTGTATGAAAATAGACTTAGAGAGGGTATCTCACAAAAATAGTATATTTAATGTTTATTTGTTAAGAAGATCATTTTGGCTTATAAGGAGAGAGGACTATTTATAGTAACTCCCTAGTACAACTTTATAAATAAAAATATTACAAAAAGGTATATACAAAAGACGGATTCCTAATACATACAAAAAAAGGTAAAAGGGACAAAAGACAAAAAGGACTGGTGGTAGTGCAACATTGGTTATAAACAAAGATTCTTTAAGCACAGTAGGCGAGATGAATCAAGATGTTATGGCAACAAGCAAGCTAAGACAGGAAGGTATGTCTTAAGAGTTGGAAGGGGGCCGAAAGATAAGTACTTGGCTAGGAGGCTAGCTCTCTTTACTTAGTAGGAGACTCTCGGTAGCTGAAAGTTAGATCACTTGACATAGAGCCCTCGACTAAAGGTTAGTCAACATCTATACATGAGAACGAACAAAGCATAGTATAATCACTTGGAGCTCTCATAGAATTCAATAATCTTCCTTTCGTATATTGTTTCTCGTCATCGGTAGGTTGATGAGAGAGAATTCTTTGGGTGAGGACTAAAGGCCTCTAAGACGTGCATGAATGATTGGGCTAAAAGTCGATAATTGATTAGCTCCTTAGGGTTGTTAGAGATTTGCCCTCAAATCATGGTCTTCATCATCATCTAGCACATAGGGAGTTAAGTCAACGACATTGAATATGGTAGACACAGCGTACCCTTTAAGCAGCTCAACCTCATAGGCGTTATCATTAATGCAATTGAGGATCTTGTAAGGTTCATCCGCTCTAGGAGATAGTTTATTTGTCCTCCTACTTTGGAAGCGTTCCTTATTAAGATGGATTTAGATAAGGTCTCCAAGGATATAAACGAATCATCTCCTTCATCAACTTCTTGCTTCCTTCTATCGAGCTAGAGTCTTCACCAGTTGTTCGACAACCATCTGATGCAACTTATGGAATTCCTTGGTATGTTATAGGTTTGATTGGCTTTCCCTTTGTGTAGTCGAACTGATAATTAAATCCGAAGGTAGGTTTGGGTTAAGTCCATAGATGACCTCAAATGATGATTATCCCATCGAGTTGTGAGTTGAGTGGTTGTAGGAAAATTTAATGACAGGCAGCCATAAATCCCAATCATGCAAATTCTTCCTAATAGCTACTCACAAGAGGTTGCTGACAATTCTATTCATAACTTCAATTTAGTAGTTTGTTTGGAGGTAACAAGTATTGAACATAAGCTTAATGTAAGCTTCTTCCACAGGGTCTTCCAAAAGAAGCTCGTAAACTTTGAGTCAAGATTAGACACAATGCTTCTCGGTACCCCATGCAGTCACACAATTTCCTACAAAAAGAGGTTAGTAACAAATAAAGCATCATTAGTTCTATGGCAAGGAATGAAGTATCTCATCATGCTAAACCGATCGACCACCACCATGATTAAGTCATGTCTTCTTGGCATTCAAGGAAGGCCAAGTATGAAATCCATACTTAGGATAGTTTACAACCACTTTAGTATAAGCAGGGGTATGTACTTTCCATATGGCTCTCTCTTTCCCTTTACATGTTTACACACTCCACATCTCTCAAGAATTTAGTATACATCCTTCATTATCCCAAGCTAATAGAAATGTTCCTTCAATATCTCAATCACTCTCTTTTATCTAAAATGGCTAGCTAGACCTCCATCATGAGCTTCTTGGACAAGTAGCTCTCTTGCCAAACCACTCGGCATACAAACCTGCTTGCCCTTCATTAAGAACCCTTGATTTAAGTTAAATCCTTCTACAGCTCTTCTAACACTGCACTTGGCTACTAAGGGTCTAAAATGTAGATCATGCAATTACGATTTGGTATAGTGCTAAATCTAAGCACCTTAGCTTATAATGTTGTGATGAGAGCATGACGATGAGAAAGAGCATCAGCTATGGTGTTGGTGCTCCCCTTCTTAGATCTAATGACATAGCAAAATGTCTCCAAGAACTCGACTCATTTGGCATGACACTGAGAAAGCTTCTATTGTCCTCAAAGGTGCTTAAGGGACTCATGATTGAAGTAGATGATAAATTATCTCGGTAATAGATAATGCTGTCAGTTCTATAGTGTTCAGACATAGGTATAGAACTCTTTATCATAGGTTAAGTAGTTCAAGGTAACTCCTTTGAATTTCTCACTAAATTAGGTAATAGGTCAGCATTCTTACATGAAGACAGCACCAATGTAAACTCCCAATACGTCACATTCAACCTCAAAAACCTTCTTGAAATCTGGTAGGGCGAGTACTAAGGCAGATGTCAGCTTAGATTTTACATCCTAAGAACTTTTCTAAGCTTTCTCCAACCATCTAAACTTACTGTTCTTCCTAGTCAGCTCAATTAAAGTTGTAGTTATGGAATTGAAGTTTTAAATGAATCTCCAATAGAACGAAGCTAAACCATGGAAGCTCCTGACTTCAGCAGCACTAGTCTATGTAGGCTACCTAAGAATAGCTCTAACTTTCTAGTCATCAGCTCGAACTCCCTTCCTTAAAGCAATATATTCGAGGAATACAACCTTGCTTTAATAGAGCACACATTTCTTTAGGTTGCCGAATAATCTCTCGATACAGAGGATGTTAAACACCGATCTTAAATGCTTAGCATAGTCAGCACTATAGACGAGAATGTCATCAAAGTAAACTACAACACATTTGCTAATCAATGTTCTAAGCACGTGATTCATTAGCTGCATAAATGTACTCGATGAATTTGTCAATCCAAACGGTATCACCATTTATTTGAATAGACCATCCTTTGTCTTCAAGGCCATCTTCCATTCATTTCCTGGTCTCATTTATATTTGGTGGTAGCCACTCTTTATATCTATCTTTGAAAAGATACGAGCCCCATGCAACTCATTGAACATATCATCCAACCGTAGAATTGAATATTGGTACTTAATAGTAATTTTGTTGATGGTACGACTATCAATGTATATTCTCTATGACCCATCTTTCTTGGGTACTAGCATAGTTAGTATGGCACATGGGCTCATACTCTCTCGGACATATCTACGGTCTACTAACTCATCCTCCTATTTCTTTAGCTCCACTACCTGCTCAAGATTGAGCTTGTAAGCGAATTAGTTAGGTAAGGCAATTTTAGGCTAGAGGTCGATGCAATGCTAAATGCCTCTTAAAGGAGGTAAGCCTTTCGGCATCTTGGTAGGAAATAGGTCGGCATAGTCTTGAAGTAGCTACTACACCTTGGTAGGTAAGCTCTCGGCTTCTCTTACCTCCAAGAGTTTCCTGCCTAAAAAGAGCATGTAGTCTTTAGCCTTGACTTCTTGAGTAAATTGAGCTCAGGAAATCACTAAGGACTTCTGCTATAGTAATCTAACAACTTTCTCTTGGGCTTCTTGCACTTCCTTAAGACTCATGGGTGTCAATATAAATTTCTTCCCATCCTTCTGGAACATGTAGATGTTCTTATACCCATTGTATAACACTTTCAAATCAAACAGCCATAGTCGGTAAAGTAATATGTGGGAAGCACACATGAGAAGGATATCACACAACACCTCATCCTTATACCTATCACCGATGGTAATCAATACTCTAACTTTCTCGGCAATGTGTAAGCCTCTGCTCTTGTTCAACCAGTGAATCTTATACTACTTAAGGTGTAGGAGGGTTAGTAATTTCATAGCCTTAACTACCCCTTGTGCTATGACATTGGTACAACTCTCTCTATCACAGATCAAGGCGCATAGCTTTCCATTCACTCGATTTGTATGGAAGAGGTTCTCCCTTTACTCATTCTCATCATCTACAATGCACTCAAAGATCGATGAATGATAAAACAATACTTGGTACTACCCTCAAAAGGTGTCTTAGCATCAGGGTCTTTTTGAAACTCTTCTAGCATTTGTTTAACTCCCATCTCTTCCTCTCCTTCGCTCGCACTCTTTACTTCGAATTGAGGCTTGTCACCCTTGATCATTATGATATGCTGGTTTGGACATTGACTAGCCACATATCCATAGTTAACACATTTAAAACATTTGATCTCTCTAGTCTTTCTTCTAGAGCTCTGACCTTGGTCTCTTCAAACCTTAGGTTCCTCAACCTTGCCCTTACCTCAGCCTTCTTTTGGTCGAATCAGCACTTGCCCTCAACGTTCCACCTTAGAATTGTTTAATGCTCAATCATTCCTCAGTCAGCTCGGTATGTCGCTCTTGCTTAGTAGCATAGGTCAACTACTCGGCATTCGACTAACTTGGTTCTACCTTTGCCTTTCAACTCTCTATACCACCTTGATGGCTTCATCTAAAGTTGTAAGACTCTGTAGTTGCACAATGTTACCAATCTTAGTTCGTAGCCCATAAATGAACTGCGTTATAGTTCGTATCTCAGGTTCGTCAACATCACATCGGATCATGAACAACTAAAACTTTCAGACATAGTCATCCACTAATCTACTACCTTGTCTTAAGTCTTAGAGACATTTGAAAGTGTCTTACTTATAGTGTTCAAGAACGAATCTACTTCTCAAGACTCTTCATTTCATTCCATGTCCAAACTTCTCGTCTAGCTCTCATGCATACATTTTGCAACTTATTCCACCACATTACCGCATATCTAGAAAATTCTAATACAGCCACTTGAATACAAATAGTGTCTTCATAATCATAAAAGTCGATTATCTTTTTTATCTCCTCCTCCTAGTTCAAGTAGTCATCAACACTACATAACCCATTAAAGTTCGGAATCTGTACTTTGAGATGTTTGGCTCCCCTAAGAGCTCTAATCTCATGCTCGTCAACTCCAACATACTACTCCTCTTCTTCTTCATACTCTTTTACCTCATCTAACTTCAACCTTCTTCTCACAACTCTATTGGCATGATAGGGTGGTGATGGGTCTACAAGAAAGGCTTCTAGCATTCGTTCATTTATTTGCCTTCTCGACCTATCTCATATCTCTTGGCCCTGTTCAACAACTCTCTCATGCATCCTAGTCTCTAAGACTCTGTATATTGAGAAAGCTAAATTGGCCATAATAGCAGTAAGGACTTGAATCTGCTCCTTAGTAGTACATGGTGTTTGTTGAGTAACTCGACTATGACCATGAGCATCACTTTCAACATCATTAATCTCTCCCTTAACATTAGGGTTCGAATTCTTAAAAAGAAGCCTAATAAAATACTCCTCATACAAGAAATCCTTATACACACATAAATACCACATGAACTATAAATTGTGAACTTACTCTGTTCTTCCAAAAGAAAATAGAATATCTCGAACAGCAACTAGTCGAAACTGTCTTTACACAGCTCTCGACCGCAACTTGAATCCCTAACACTAGGATTATATGATGTGCTGAGGAGCTTAGTTATCACTAAGACTTATCATAATAAGTTAGAACCAAGAGGTCCTTTGAAATATCAAAGAAACTTAGAGTGAATAGGTCAACAAACTGACTAGAGTAGCTGACATGAAACTGCTCGGAGGATATGAACAACCTACGAACACAATACAGCTTGACACTTCACTTGATATGACATATAAGCTAACGTCAAGGTACATCCGCCACTAACCTTGAGCTACTCGGCAAGATCAGATAAGAGTATATGAGAATGGACTCGGAGAGGGTATTTCACAAGAACAGTATATTCAATGTTTATTTGTCAAGAAGATTATTCTAGCTTATAAGGAGAAGAGATTATTTATAGTAAGTTCTTAAGGTAATATTATAAATAAAGAAATTACAAAAAGGTATATACAAAAGGGGGATTCTTAGTACATTCGAAAAAGGGTAAAAGGGAAAAAATAGTACAATGTCAAATGAAGAGGAAAGATAACAGTGCAACATTGGTTTTATACAAAGATTCTCTAAGTACAGTAGGCAAGATAAATCAAGGTGTTATGGCAATAAGGAGGTCGAATCGGGAAAGGATGCATGAGAGTTAGAAGGGGGTCAAGAGAGAAGTACTCAGCCAAGAGGCTAGCTCTCTTTAATTAGTAGGAGACTCTCGATAGTTGAAAGTCAAATTACTGGGCATAAAGCCCTCAGCCAAAGGATAGTCAACATCGGTACACGAGAACGAACAGAGCATAGTATAACCACTCGGAGCTCTTATGGAATTTATCCATCCTCCTTTTATATATTGTTTCTCATTATCAATGGGATGATATGAGAGAATTCTTCAAGTGAAGGATTAGAGGCCTCTAAGGCGAGTGTGAGTGATTGGGCCAGAGGTCGGTAACTCATCACTTATTTGTTCTTTGGGGATTTTTAATTGGTTAAGTTAGGCCTTAAATCTTATTACTAAAATCTAGGAATGCTGGTTTCTTAACTCTTTGAGTTCAAAGTTTTATTGGTTTAGCTTGTTTTATAGTTTTCGACTCATTTTAGCCGTTTAAGGCCTATGACTTAGGCCTGACATGCTTGTTTGAGTCTAAATATTATTCAAACATGTTTCTAAAGGATATTTCGAGTTGGGGTCAGTTTAGCATGTATCATTTTTTTAGGCTTGTTCTGGTTGATTTTGGGCTTGTAACATATTTTTGGGTTGTTTTCTTCTTGTAATGTGTTTGTATGATAGTTATACTACATTGGAGAGTCTCAAATCACTTTAATCTTTTCTAAAACATTATTATAAGTAAAGATTAAAGTATGGTCAGATTTTATAGGTTTTGTCAAGCCTCCAAATGGACATTTTTCTCAATTTTTTTGTCTAAACAACATATATACCTACAAAACAAGTATGAGGAAACATTTCTAGGCTATACTAATAGGAATACGACAAAGAAAACTTAGAAATACTCCTAAAATGATCCATGTCTAGTAGCTTTTACAAGTTCGTTAGGGTTTTATTTTGATTACTTTTTGAGTTACAAGCTCATAACCTTGCTACTGAGGTACACATTCAAATGTTTATACTACACATAGAAGAATTTTTCAAAGCTTACTTCTACAAATTTTTCTAGAATGTAAAACTCAAATAATAGACACATACATGGTTACATTTCTCATTTTAATTCCTAATACAACAAAACCTAAGGTTTTCTTAAGCATAGCCTATTACATGAAGAAACAAAAATCTATGTTACCAAACAGGGAATAAGGAATTGCTACAAGGTGACGATGAAGCTCCTTCAACTCTTACTTATCCTTGGTTTTGATCCTCACTTAGTGCTTCTAGGGTGTTCCTTAGCTTGTAGTGAAAGCCCCTTTTTGTTGCTCCTTAGAGTGGTTTGAATGGTGGTGTTTGAAGCTTGAAGAGAATGGGTTATATGACCTTTTGGAGATCTTTGTATGCTATAGAAATTTAGATGGGAGTATGGTTGGTGCTCCTTGTGATTTAGGTGTACAAATGGAAGTAAAAAGGAGTGTATGTGAACATCTAAGATAGATGGCCAATTTGGGTGAGAAAGTGGACAAGTGTGGTGTATTTTTCAATTGTGAAATATGAGAATGAGGAAAAATAAACAAGGTAAGGGATTTAGGAAAGGGATGGCCGATTGGAAAGGGGAGGAAGTAAGGGAGTTCAATCATCACTTTTGTACTTTTATAGGATAGATTAGCATAGTGATATGACAACTCAAATAGGGTATGAGCATGATGTCCTTAAGTTGACAAATAGAGAGGCTAAGATGTGATAGTTTTTGAAATGACTATGAATGAGAAAATTGAAATTGGAGTGGGAATTAGGGAGTTGGCTCACTTATATAATCATTTGCTCAATTATATAATTGTTTTGTGGTTCATTTAATCTCTTTGTTTGTTATGTATAAAGGTTACTAAGTTAGTGGACTATTTGATTGAAATTTAAAGTTTAATTTAGGAGCTTATGAAAAAGGAAATGTTTCACTTACATAGTTAATATTTTATTTTAATCATCTCTCAAATTTTGAGTGCTAAAATATCAAGGGTTTGGAGTTTTATATTCAGTAAGCTTTACTTAAGTTTTAAGACACCATTTGTTACTCTTTTCTACGATTATGAGTTCAAATTTTATCAAGCAAATTTTAATTATTTGGCTCGTCGACTTTAGGGAATATTGGGACAATTCAAGTTTGACTTCATGTACTACTAAAAATTTTACAAGGTTTATAGCTCTTCAATCCCTAATTCTCCTTATCAAATCCTTAGCTATAGCCTCCGTTCCTTGTAAAATCCTTTGCCATGCCCAAGATGATTTGCTTCCCTTTGTAGTACTTAAAAAGTTCCAATTTGGGAAATAAATACTTTTTAATAACAGAACCTACATGGCATGAGGATTGTGTGAAATTCACCCAACCAATTTACTGAGAAGAGCAATAGTAAACTCATGTAAGTCTCTAAAGAATAAACTGGCTCTATCTTTTGATTTAGCTAAATCTTACCACCTCCATTAGTGAATTTTGTTTTTAATATCACTCTCCCCCCACCAAAAATTTGCAAACAAAAAATTCACATAAGTATACCATTTTTTAAGAAAGTAGAAAATACTCATTGTATAAATAGGTATAGCAAAGGCAACTAATCTAATCATCACCTCCTTACCACCTATAGACAATAGATTATTTTTCTACCCTTGTAATTTTTGAATGATCTTATCTTTAACATATCCCAAAGCTTGAGTTTTAGATTGTCACCAGGAAGTAGGAATGCTTAGATATTTGTCCGAATTGTTCAAAATGTTAATTTGCAATTTCTTAATACAAACTCTCCCTAACTCTTTAAGAGCATTTTTACTAAAAGCCATAGAACTCTTTTGATAATTCACTAACTAACCAGAAATTTCACAATATTTATCAAGAATATCCTTTAGCTTACTCATATTTTCTTTGCTAGCTTCCCAAAAGAATAAGGAATTGTTAGTAAAGAAAAGATGAGTGAGCAAAGGGCTTAATTCTTTAATTTTAGTTCCCTTCAATTCCTCCAATTCACTATAATAAGCTACTAGAATAAACCAATAAGGAGATAGAGGGTCTCTCTGTCTAAGATCTCTAGTTGGTTGGAAAGGACTTCCCTTTTTGCCATTAATTAATAAGCTATAATACATAGATGATACACAAGACACAATCCAGTTAATCAAAATTTCAGAAAAACCCATATGAGCCATTAGAGCTTTTAAAAACGAACACTCAACATGATCATAAGCTTTAGATATGTATAGTTTGATAACATAAAAGTGTTTCTGCTTTCATTTACATAGCTTCAGAAAATGGAAAATCTCATGAGCCATTATGATGTTGTCTTGAAAAAAACAACCATGTATAAAGGCACTTTGAAACCGAGTAATGATATTATCAAGTAAAGGATGTAAATGATTACACAACACTTTCAAAATAATTTTATAAGAAAAATTACAAAGACTAATATTGAGTTATTTCATCGAGGCACGGGACTTTTGGAATCATGACAATATCGATAGCATTGAAAGAGGAAGGAAAAGTACCTGAAGTCATATAGGACTTGACAATTTCAAAAATATAGGGACCGAGTAGATTTCAATGTGATTGGTAAAATAAATCATTAATTCCATGACCACTTAGTGCCTTTAAACTACTAAGTTAGAAAACAACCTCTTTCACTTAATCTATTTTCAAAGGTCTGACCATCCATTCATTGTGTTCTTGATTAATTACTGGTGGAGTATCATCAATAACTGCTTCAGATAACTGGGGATTTTCTGTTGAAAATAAGTTTCACCCTCCTTCTAGTAGCTATGAGAGTCCTTAATTCAAAACACTTTGTTTCTACATCGTCGATTTAAAGTTACATGATAAAAAAACATAGTATTATAATCCTAATATGTTAGCCAATTTGTACATGATCATTGATGGCAATACAACTCTTCTTGTTGTTGGGCTTCCAATAGTTGACGATGTAAAAGCAACTCCTCCTCTAATAAAGCATTTGATACTTCATTGATAGGGATTATGGATCGATCACTCACTCTCGAGCTCAAGGACTCGTCAACTTAGTTTACCGAGCTATCCTAAGGGAGTTCAACCTTGAAGAGCAATGCCTTCTCCATCCCGACCTACTAAGTTGTTCCATTCTAATCTCTCTCTATCTCATTATGAAGTCCTCCAAAGTAGCCAACTTGTTGCCAAGTAAGCCCATAGCTGAACAATGGGCTTACCTACTACCGAGCTAATAGATTACTAAGGTTAAGCTGCCTTACTTTCAAGTTGACTAACCATTTCCAAGGAGAAGGATAACTACTTGCTAAGTTAGCGTTTCCCCAACCCCATTTTACTTATCAATGTTTGTCGAGGCCAAGTTGCAACTAGAAGGTCGAAGGGAAGGAAAATAAACACTTGACATCAAATCTATCGTTAGCCAAGGTGCCAAGAAATCATAAGACTAAGTACTCAAGACCAAAGAACCACTCGGCACGACCTTGAGAGACTAGTGCTAACTAATTCCAGAACTCGGCAATTATAGGCCAACCTCTCTGGTGTCTCGGCCAAGCCACACGAGATGCCAAGGACTCCTTCCCGAACCTGTATATCTAACTGCCAACCCTGTCCAGTTCATATACTACTCCTCTTAGGACATGCTGAGTGACTTTATGATGACTTCTCTTGTAAGATGCACAGTTTTGTATTCTTATGTATATTTTCCTTTATTTTATTAATGGGCCTAATTCTTTAGGTTTTAAGGCCTTGTACTTTATTTACAATTTTGCTACTAGGGTTTAGGACTTGCTATAAATAGCAACTATTGTAAATGCATAGATAGACAAATAGACAGATAAATAGACACAGATAGATATATATATAGAGTGAAACTTTCCTCTTTCAAGTAAGGCTACACTTGAGTAGTTAGCATTTGCCAGATTATCGAGTGTTGATTAGACTCTTTTATCATCCCCACATTCTTATCAATCTTGTTCTCAGATTGTGGTGAACCTTATCATTTGAATCAATTAGTAAGATGCATTTAACCTTCATTTGAAACCCCGAGTAACATTTAGTGTTCGTGAGTCGAATCGAACTCTATTTCAAGCTCAAACCCTTAATCGTGTTTATGTCTTAGTGAGTTATATCCATCTATATTCACTATCAAAACCCTTCTTATTCTTCGTACCTATTTTCTTTGAATACCCATTCCTATTCATTTCCAAATCCGTTGCTGTTCCTTTTCTCTTCCTTTGATCCTTATCACATTGGTATCAGAGCTTTGGGGAGACACACATGCTAGTGTTCTCAAAATAGATTTGTGGTTCTAACATTTCTATTCATCATTGTTCTGTAGTATAGTGTGCTATTCATAGTAGCTGTTTGTCACTAGTGGTAGTTGTAGAAGCCAAGTAGTAGTTATTTTTGGGTTGTTATTTGTTTGTTCAATTCTCTGGTCAATTACTGTATGAACAAGAATGTTAGAGGATAGTATCAACAACATTGGTGATAGTCCTTGTGAAAGCTTGAGGAGACGTATTGATAACCTGGAATACTAGATTCAGAATCTCACCGACTCTATTCAGGAGCTTACTAGGTTAGTTAAAGGCCGCAGACGTAATGGTTGAGAAGAAAGGAAGGAATGGAAACCCACTAGTAGGAGTGGTTCCAATGAACTTTGTAATGATGCAAGACAGCCAAAAAGAGCTGCCAAACCAAGGAGAAGAGAAAACCATCCAATGCCAAGAAGGAGGAATGAAAGGAATGTTGACTCCAAAACAAATCAAGAAGCCTGGAGAAGAGAACCGAGGCCGAGAAGAGGTGTAGCCAAGTAGAACTCTAACAAAAGTGGTCGAATCGAGGAGAATTGACCAGCTCGGAATGCAAGGGACGAACCCTGAACACCTGGCCGAGGACTTGACAATGTCAAGCTGAAACTGCCAACCTTCTGTAGAAGTAGCCGATTTGAAGAGTTCCTTAACTGGGTTTCCAAAGTCGAGAAGTTATTCGACTGCTATGAGTATGACGATCAAGCAAAGGTTAAGCTGGCTTCCTTATCCCTTATTAAATATGCAAGTCTATGGTGGGATAAACTAGTTGCCAAGTGAGATGCTGAAGGAGAAGCTGATCAGGACTTAAAGGCCTATGAAAAGATTAATGAATCAGTGTATTGTGCCAACTTATTTCAAGTAGGAGATGCTCCATACTTTCTCGCAACTAAGATAAGGTCAAAATACTGTTGAAGAATAATTGCAAGAGTTTGAAACCTTGATGATGAGATGTGAGATTGCCAAGCCACAGGACTACACCATTGCTAGATTCCTGAGTGGACTCCAAGACGACATTACCGACATAGTTGAATTACAGCCATTCAACTCTCTAGACGAGCTAATTAATTTAGCATTAAGAGTAAAGAGGTAGAGGAAGAGAAGGCATTTAAGGTCGAGTAGCCGACCTCAACAAGGCAGCCTTGAGCTTGAGAGGTATGTCGAGAGAAGGCCAAAAAAGAAGATAGAGAAAGGAGAGCCTAGTCGACCAATCCATGCTAAGAAACGGATTACCAAGAAAGAAAAGGCACTCGGCAACAAGGCTTGAGGAGTGAAGTGCTTCAAATCCTTAGGCTACAAACATATTGCATCCTAATGCCCGAATAAAAGGGTTATGGTCTTGAAGGGCGAAGGGCTCGAGCCTCAAATCGAGAGTCAAAGTGATAAGAGCTTGGAGGAAGGATTGATCAAAAAAGATGTCTATGTTAAAAATCTAAATGAACTCTTATCCTTGGCCAATTAACAAGCTGACCTGAAGGCAAATCTCGAACAACGGGAAAATTTATTTCACATGCAGTGCCTAGTGAATGGGAAGACCTATTCCTTGGTTATTGACAGAGGTAGCTGTACCAACATCATTTCTACCAAGTTGATAGAAAAGATAAAGTTATCAACCTACCTATATCCCCGACCCTATGGATTAAAATGGTTTAATGACAAGGGTATAGTCTATGTGTATAAAAGAGCATAGATAACGTTTAAGGCTGAACAATATGAGGATGATATTGATTTTGATGTCGTGCCTATGAATGCCGTAAATCTACTTCTTGGCTAACCATGGGATTTTGAGTGGAAAGTGATCCATGATAGATTTCTCAATACTTACACTGTTTAGAAGAACGGGAAGAGCTATCTTTTAACCCCGATGAGTATTAAGGACATCCAGAGACACTCAGCACCTATGGTAAAGTGAAAAGGGAGAAGGAACCTATTCGGCATCCCGGCCTATGCTCAACACTTAATGTCAAAGACGACTTCCTTTTAAACCTGTGGTAATGATGGCAATCAACCTTCGACTATATCTAAGCCGAGGCCTATCAATGCTTGCCGAGGCTGAGCTATAGGTAAAAGGACGAAGGGAAGGAAAATAAACACTAGACAACAAATCTGTCGTCAACCGAGGTGTTGAGAAACCATAAGACTGTGTACTCGAGACTAAAGAACCACTCGGCATGACCTTGAGAGACTAGTGTTGACTAATTCCAGAACTTGACAATTATGGGCCAACCTCTCTGGTGTCTTGGCCAAGCCACGCAAGATGTTAGGGACCCCTTCCCAAACTTATACATTCGACTACCGACCCCATCCAATTTGGATACTACTCCTCTGAAGACATGTCGAGTGACTTTATGCCAGCTTCCCCTGTAAAATGCACAGTTTTGTATTCTTGTGTATGTTTTTCTTTATTTTATTTATGGGCCCAATTCTTTAGGGTTTAAAGCCTTATCCTTTATTTATAGTTTTGTCGCTAGGGTTTAGGACTTGCTATAAATTGCAACTATTGTAAACGCGTAGATAGACAGATAGACGAATAATTAGATATAGATAGGTATATATACAGAGTGAAACTTTCCTCTTTCGAGCAAGGCTATACTTGAGTAGTTATTATTTTCCGGATTATTGAGTGTTTATTAGACTCTTTAATCATCCCCACGTTCTTATCAATCTTGTTCTCAGATTGTGGTGAACCCCTTCATTTGAACTGGTTAATGAGTTGCATCTAACCTTCATTTGAAACACCAAGCAACATTTAGTGTTCATAAGTTGAATCGAACTCTATTTCGAGCTCAACCCCCTAATCATGTTTGTGTCTTGGTGAGTTATATCTATCTACATTCACTATCAAAACCCTTCCTATTCTTTGTACCCATTTTCTTTGAATAATCATTCCCGTTCATTTCCAGATCCGCTGCTGTTCCTTTTCTCTTCCTTCGATCCTTATCACAACCTAACCAACTCTACTAAGCATATGGTATTGTTTAGACTACTACAATAAGAAGTAAGCATGTATCCTATTCCTTGACATATGTACTATCCTTACAAATGGATATTCCTTTTATGTTAATTAGAGAATTTCCCTAGTATACCTTGTATATTTCCTTTTCTAATAGGAATCCTTTTAGTCATTTGTAATAACTTAAGACTTGCCCTAATTAGGCCATATAAATACTTTATACATGTAATAGTCGCACCATCGATGAATATTAATTTTAAACTTTTCTTTTGGAGAGCTAAGTGTTTTGATTACTCTAACCTACTTTTATCTAGTTTATTGTGAGCATAGATTAGTGGTGAGTAACCTTCGACCATACTTATGCATAATATCAAGTGTGGCATGAGCTTATGTAAGGTATTGGTGTGTTATGTCCATCGTTGGTGCATAAGAAAACCCTTATTTAACCTTCAACTTTCATTTACCTTTTGAGTCGTCCTAAAGTTCAAATCTATATCTAATTCACGTGATATTAGTCACCGTGTGTACGCTTTTGTATGATCTGTATTATCTTGGTATCAGAGCTTAACTATACTCTAATAAGTTTCTGGTACTTTATGCTTTAAGTAACTTCTTGGAGTGTATTGTGCATAAAGTTAATAGGTAGATGTTTGAGAAGTGTTAAAGAAGTTGTATGTCATTGTAGTAAGTGTTGGAGAAGTATTCTGTATTGAAGAAGTTAAGTGTTCTATTTTCCTTTATTTTGTGCTTGCAAAATATAGTGTAAGTGCTTGGTTGGTTTATCATTGTGTTGGTTGTTATTATTGTTGTTGTAGTTTTTGGTGTGTAAGTGTTGTGTTCATTATTCGAAGTGAGGTTCAGTTGTTAGTATATTAAAGTAATCAACAATGTCATATTCTATTGTTTAAGGAGCCTAAGGTAACTAAGAGAATGGTGTACGAAATGATCGTAGTTAATAAGGGAGTTTCATACCCTAATCTGTAGATGAACGGTTGGATAGGTTTAGTGAACTGGTGACTAGCCTAGTGATATCGAAGTTAAGCAAATGAACTACTTGAGAGAGACAATAACCAACTTAGTTAAGCCAGTTTCTTAGTTCTACCTCCCCGAGCTAGAGGAGTAGACAGAGTTACTCGATAAAGACTTACGTTAGAAGAGATAGAAGAAGAGGTTAAGAAGACAAGTGACAACATGGAGGAGTATTCGAGCTTTAAGAGTAGAAGGACTGAGGATGCAGATTCTAAGTTTTTCTAATAGTAGTAATGCTAAGGATAATGTTAAATGGGATGATGAGATATAAAAGCAGTTTAACTGTTATGAAATACCTAAGAACACCAAAGTAAGACTCGTTGTTTTGAAGTTCATAAGTTATGCTGCCTTATAGTGGAAAAATCTACAAGCTACATAAAGAAGAGAAGGAGAGAGAGAAACTAGAGGTTAGGAAGAGAAGAAGAAAGTTTTGTTTCGAGCTACTACTTATGGGATGTATTGCGAACTAAGACTAAGAACAGATAAGGCCAATCACTAAATGGGTCTAAGCTTATAAAAAGCTCAAAAAGGGTTAATAGGGAAAGTGAAAAAGAGCAAAAATGACAAATGAAACAGTAAGCAAAACCTATAAACAGCTCTAAAGGATATAACACACCAATGGAACTTCCGAGGACTCACAACACAATTCGATATGATGCACAAATTAGTCTAGTGAGGTTACTCACCACCTAATCTTGCTTAAGAGAAAGGATAAGAGTGATGTCGAGAGTAAATAAATAGTGTTTACGTAAGGAAGAAAATACTCGAAGTGTATATTAATGATTATCTGTCTACCTACGATTACAAAGGTATTTATATTCATAAGTTAGGGTAACTTGCCTAAAAGGGAAAAGACAAAAAGGGCATTTCCTAAGGAAATAATGTATAAGATACAAAAGAGCAAAATAAATATATAAGGAAAGCAATCATTGGTGTAACAGATTCTATATATGACACTATATACGTAGAGAAGCTATATTGGTGATGCCATTAGAGGATGTAGACAAAAAGTGTGGATAGTTTGGTTGTTCGAGTAGGGGAGGTTTATGTAGTCTGGGGTCTCTCTTGACATGTTGACAAGAGTGAAGCCAAGTAAGTAGTAAGGCATGAAAGAAGACTGGATGTTGTCTCGGCCATCCGTTTCTTAGCATTTTATCTGCAAGAGATTGGTAATCATTCGGCTCGACATAAAGAGTGACTCAACAAGGAGATACTCGACATCGGCTGGAGTAAGAGAATCTACCATACCAGACTTTCCAGTCTTCAGGCTCAGCTTTGGCTCAATGGTTCAATAGCTTGATTCCCATTATTCCCTCTAGGTTGTTTTGGATTTGGGATCAAATCCGAATGATCTCTAGTCAGCTCTCCGTCGAGGTGATATGGACCTAGGTCAGCAATATTGAAGGTATTGGAAACCTCATAATCCTCTAGCAACTCCAACCTGTAGGCGTTATCATTAATCTTTTAGAGGATTCTAAAGGGTCCTTTAACTTATGCAAATAATTTGTTCTTCCTCTTACTTAGGAATCATTCTTTACTGAGGTACAGCCATACTAAGTCTCCTAGCTAGAATTGCTTAGCCGTCCTACCTTTGATTTTTTCTCGCATTCTTCTAGTAGCTTGGTCGATGTGCTGAGTAACCTTATCGTATATGTGCTGAAAGGATTGTGCTTTGGTCGAGGCGTTAGGGTCCTCTTGCGTAGGTATTGGTACAGGAGTGTAGTTGAGGGGCAACTCGGGATTGAATCCATAGACCACTTCGGAGGGAGTCTATTTAGTGGTGTCATGTACTATTTGGTTATAGGCAAACTTGACCATTGGCAAGCAAACGTCCCAATCGGCCAAGTTTTTGCCCACTGTAGCTTGGAGCAGTGATCCCAAAGTACGATTAACTACTTTTGTTTGGCCGTCAATTTGGGATGACATGAGGTATGGAAGAGTAATTTGGTCCCTAATTGACGCTACAAGGTTCTCTAGAAATAGCTTAAGAACTTCGGGTCTCTATCAAAAACTATACTTCTTGGTACGCTATATATCAACACAATCTCCTGCAAGAAAAGAGAAGTAATAGTCGAAGCATCATTAGTCTTGGTACAAGGCATGAAGTGTGCCATCTTATTAAACCTATCCATAATGTCCATTACAGAATCTTAGCCAGGCAATTTACGGTAGGTCAAGGACAAAGTTCATACTCAATTCAGTCTACACCCTCGTTGGAATAGGTAGAGGCATTACTCTCCTTTGCTTGGCTCGGCACTTGGACTTCCTACACACAACACAGCTTTCGACAACGTGGTGTACATCTCTCCTCATTCTCAGCCAAAAGAAACAACCATTCAATAGTTCACAGGTCCTCCTTTCTCCAAAATGCCCGAAGAGTCCTCTACAGTAGGCTTCCTTAATCAGTAACTCTCTTAGGAAACAAGTCGGTACACATAATTTTTCACCTTGGAATAAGTAGCCATCCTCCATATGATACTCATCTACTGTCCTGCCATTGATGCACCATGAAATTAAGGGTCTAAAATGTGGATCCTCATAATACTGTTCTTTGATACTTGTAAATCTAAATAGCCTAGTTTGTAATTCAAACAAAAGTGCATGTCTTCTTGAAAGAGCATCTGCAATGGCATTGCTCTTTTATTGCTTATATTTTATTATAAAATTGAATCCTTTAAAGAGCTCAACCTATCTCACCTACCACTTCAATAACTTGGTATGACTTCAGAGGTACATCAGCTATTCATAGTCAGTATATATGAAAAATTCTCTTGGTAGTAAATAGTGCTACCATAATTGCAATGCTTAGACTAGTGCCAAAAGTTCTTTATCATACACAAAATAATTCAACTAGGGTCCTTGGAGCTTCTCACTATGGAAGGCAATTGGTTTACCTTCCTATATTAGGACAGTACCCATTCTAATGCCTAACGTGTCGCATTCTAACTTAAAAATTTTGTTGAAGTTAAGTAGCACTAATACCGGGGTAGAGGTCAATTTTTCTTTTATCTCGGTAAAACTCCTCTCCTCCTTTTCTCCCCACTGGAAGTCGATGTTCTTCTTTATTAACTTAGTAAGTGGTACGGCGAGGGTATTGAAATTCCTGATGAACCGCTTATAGAATGAAGCCAGTCCATGGAAACTTCTCATGTCGATGCAAGTAGTAGGAGTTGGCCACTCGACAATTGCTCAAATTTTCTCAACATCAACTCATAAGCCTCCTCCACTGATTACATAGCCCAAGAATACCACTTCCTTTGAGTAGAAACAACATTTCTTTAGATTGTCGAATAGTCTCTTGGCACAGACGATATCTAAGACTACCTTAAGATGGTTGTAGTGACTAAGTATGTCGACATTGTAGACTAAGATGTCGTCAAAGTACACCACGATACACTTCCTTTTGAGATGTCTCAATATATGGTTCATTAGTCTCATGAAAATGCTTAAAGCATTCGATAAGCCAAAGGGCATGACCATCGATTCATAAAGTCTATGTTGAGTCTTGAACGCAATTTTCTACTCATCGCCTGGCCTCATGCAAATTTGATAGTAGCTAGATTTAAGATCAATCTTGTCGAAAATCTTGGCTCCACTTAATTCATCTAACATATCTTCTAGCCTCAAGATCAGATACCTATGTTTGATCATGACCTTGTTCAAGGCTCAGTTGTCTATATACATTTACTAAGCTCCATTCTTCTTTAGCACTAGAAGCGTTGACACAGCACAGGGGTTGAGACTTTCTCAAACATACCCTCTCTTTAGCAGCTCATTAACTTGGCATTGGAGTTCAAAGGCCTGCTCGGGGTTCATACGATAAGCTAGCTTAATCAGCAATGCGGTACTGGGTATTAAGTCAACGTAGTGCTCTATGTCTTAAGTTAGGGGCAACTCTTTAGGTAACTGTTCTAAGAACAGGTCAGCATATTTTTCTAGCAACTCCTTGATCTCCCAGGGTAGTTTACCCCACTCCTTCATTTCTAAATTTCGCCTGACCAACATAAGGGTTGGCTCATTTGCCTTAATGACTTCTTGAAGCTCGGCTTTACACATCACCAGAGCCTTTTTTTATCCACGAGCAAGTTTGTTTGCAATTTATTAACCTCTCTCAGTGGCATTGGGTTCAATGTTATCTTTCAATCATCCTTTTCAAACATGTACATGTTCCTATAACCATCATGAATAACTCTCTTATCAAACAACTATAGCCTACCCAATAACCATGGCAAGTGCACATAGGCAGTACGTCATATAGAATTTGGTTAGGTTGGCAGTAGTATTTGCCAAGTGACATGTAATGCTCCCCTAGTGCAACTTATATGGCTTCAGATGCGTAATAGTCCAACTTCAGTTTTGAAATAAGATCGGCTTATGCCACATTGGTGCAACTTCCATTATCTACGATGAGGGCATATACTTGATCAATCACCTTATAGGTAGTATGGAATAAGTTCTCTCTCTACTCCTCCTTTCGCGAAGGTTTTATGTTCATAGTGCATCGGACAACCATGAGTAACTTATCCAAGTCTCTAGTAAACACGTCTTCCTCAGTCAACTCTTTCTCGACATTTTCTTTTTCAGTAGGAACCTCCTCCTCCTTAGGTTCCTCATCTATACTTTATACTTTTAGCTTCAAGATGTCTCCCTCGATGACCATCGTCTATCAATTCAGGCACTAAGCAGCCATATGTCAAAACCTTTGGCATTTGAAGTACTTGATTTGACTCATCTTCTAGCCAAACCCTTACATCTTCTCATAAGTTCGGGTCGGTACTTCACCATCAATTTGGCTTTTCTGCTTGGCTCTTATATTAACCTTTCTACACAACTTAGTACTCGACAAAGTTTGGTGACTTGCTTATCTGGGTGGGTTAGTCGGCATCCTCGCCAGTATTCGGCTCCTTCTTTGCCTCTCTACTCATTGGATAATCTTAACTTCTTCATCTATTGTGTCAAATTGTTGAGGCTCCACAATGTCTCAAATTTCTCCTCTTAACCCAGTAACGAATCTTGAGGTTGTTCGAGCTGGTGGTTCCTCCATTTCGCAACAGATTATGAGCATTTGAAACTCTTGAACATACTCATCAATAGTTCGGTCTCCTTATCTCAACTTTCGAAGCTGAGTGAAAGTATCTTAGAGATAAGTTTCTGGCATGAACCTGTTTCTAAGTACTCTTTTCATCTCGAGCCAAGTGTTAATCTCTCAATAGCCCTTTCATTTTCTCATTACTTAGAAGTTCTTCTACCACATGGTGGCATATTTAGAGAACTCAACAATAGCAATTCTTACCTTCTCATAATCCTCATACTGATAGTAATCAAACACACGCTACACTTTCTCTTCCCACTCTAGATACTCAGTAGTATTCCTAAATCCATTGAAACTTGGAATTCAAAGCTTCACATGGTCAGATGCTCTAGAGATTCGTATAGGCTCTTCTTCAAAATACTCTTCTTCCTCTTCATCAAGCTCTCTTAGGTTTATCCTTTACCTTACTCGTTTGCCAACTCCTCCAACTCGAACGAGTCGAGCTAGGTTCTAACCTCTAATAGGTTTAGTAGCTTATAGAGTACTTTGCGTGGTCTCAGTGGGTCATCAAGATAACATATGAACATCTCGGGTTAGATATACTAAGAGGTTATCTACCTCATTAAGTCTCTCGTTAATGCTTTTATAAGTTTCTTGAAACTATAATCCATGGTGGATAACTCCACTATCATCACCAGTACCAACATTTATACTTGGGTCTGTTATTTTTCCTCATAGATTCAAAGCCCAAACAAACACTTCAGAAAATTAACAATTAACAACACAGTAGTCAAATGAACACGGTAACTTGCTTTATTTCACACATGCAAAACAAAGTATAATAGAACTTCAAGAAGAACTAACTACAGTTTATACGAAACCTCTACTCTAATACCAAGATATTAAGAACCATGATTAAGAACAAACAAGGTTAGTCATTATTATGCCCCGAAGTCGCGAAGTCACGAAGTCACGACAGTCCCGCCGTGTAAACCATTTTATGATAGTAACTGGCCTCACAGTGCCTACCATAGACATAATCTATACAAGGCGTCGACGACTCCTCGCTTTGAAGTAAAACAGTCCGATTAACACTTAAATTACAATTATGATAAATAGTGCGAATTTCAAATAACATGTATAATTATAAATATATAAGTCCACAGACCTCCCCAAGAAGTTTTACATCATCACCACAGTTTACTAATTTACAGAATAACTATCAGTCTTTAACTTTTAACTACAAGGTCAGTCTAGTTACACATTTTACTAAGTATCTTGATCCTCACACCCCTGGCTTCAAAAAGACTAACCTCTGGGTAATTATAGGGCGGCATGAGCAACTACAGCTCAGTAAGTTAAATTGGAGACTCATGAATGCATACAAGTACAAACAGGGTTATCAAACAATTATTTTCATGCAATGCAAAAATCAAGTGTCATCGCACAATGTAGTCTGGTCTGTTGTGAAATCAGAGAAATTTCACCCGCTCCAATCCGGGTTGAGGAGTTCCATGTCATAACCAAACCCAGGCTTGTGCAATGGAGACCTCGCTCCTCCCGCGACTACCTTCGAACCATTGACTTCACCTCCGCCGCAACCTCCTCTCCTGTCACTTAGTTCGACTAAGGATGAAGAAGGGACCATTTTGCAATCCTGCGCTATCCCTTTCGAAGGGGTCGGTATTTGGTTGGAGAGTCCTATGATCCCCTAACGGGTTGCAATGCATGACATTTTCGGTTATTAGGGTCGACTAAGATTAAATTCCGGTTAGAGTGTTCAAACAAGTTCATACCAATTCAATCAGTCACAAAATCATTCACAATACAAATTCCAGCACGAATTCAGATACATCAAACACATGCGCAAACTACTTACAATCACAATCATATATAAGCCTAAGTCTCCGAGTACTACAAAACTAGTACTCTATTACAATAAGCAATAACCCAACTTACTTGAATTTGCTCGATCGCTCGATCCCTTAATCGCGAGCTGATTTGTCTCTAGGTGTCATATAATACAAATAGGTATTTTTAGTACTCATATTTTATAGATTCTTATTCTAATTCAAAATGTATCTCATTTTCCCCATGTATACCTATAATGCTCTAATGATTCGTTGTATTCTATTTCGGGGTTCAACTCCTAAACTAGATTCTAGTTTTAAATTCCTAAGTCTTAATTAGGCTCGAATCCCAATGTGACATTAATCACATTACGCTCGGGTACTCAAATATCCTATTGGATCGTAATTTGGTATTCTAAACTATTCAGTACACGCTAACCCTAATTGAGGTATCGGATTTACTTTCGATGTGTAAAAATCTTACATTTTGAGATATTTACTTAAAATTAAATATTATTTCAGATTTATTATTTTTTTGATTTCTATTATAATATTATCTAAATAACCTTATTTTTTTAGATTTATTAATTTACATTTTCACATTTTACTAATTTCTTATATTACTTACCTAATTTCCCTAATTAACTATACTTAGTACCCAAAGGCTAGGATTAGGGTTCCACTGCACAGATTAACATCCCTAAACATATAAATAATATCCCAATCAGTAATTAACATCCTAATCACCTAATTAACCCTAAATCACCTAATTTTACCATCATTTTAAGGCTAAAAATTAACTTAAAAATTTCAAAAATTAATTTAAAAAAAATGGCTTCATAGCACTGTTCTACATCATATGAGAATCTTACAAAAAAAATTTGAGCTCCAAACTACACTCCTAAGCCTATTTATTTTTCGGTTTAATCATGCTCGATTTTGAACAATTTGTTAAGGAACCTATATTTCCAAACATAATTAAACTAAATCAATATTTTTCCCTAAATTAAACATACAATAAAACCTTAGAATAACGAGTTTCATAATTTTCTGGGCAAAATAACTAATTTTACAAAATTATATAAAAATCGAGTGAATAAATGACTAACCGGTTTGAAACTTTTTGGCCGTCCAAACCCGATTCAATGTTGTCGGCCGGTCCAGGCGGTGGTTCTAATGTAGGGTGGTAGTGGTGGTCCGGTCCCAGGTGGTGGTGGGTGGTGGTTTTAGTTCACTTGCCTAATCTGCACAGTTTTCTTCTTTTTTTTTTATTTTCTGGATTTTCTCTCGATTTTTTCTATGTTCCGATTTTTCTCAGATTCTAAACTGACCAAATGACTTCTGGAAATTTTTTTCCTATTTATAGACAATTGTAGTAATTAATATGTATTAATTTGACAAGACTTTGTCCAAATTCCTTGATTTTTGGCTTTTAAGTTGTTCAATTTTTATTGGCCAATTTTTATTTTTTTGACCACAACCTGATTTTGCATCAGCTTATCCTCTTCTGATTTTTTTCTGATTTTTTCATAATTATTTTATATTTTTCTTTAATTATTTGCTTAGTTTTTGGCCAATTTAGGTAATTACGCGTATTTTTATTTACACGTAAATACATGTAGGATTCACGTGACCATTCTTAATTATTATTTTGGTCATTCTAAAATTTTTAGTATACATATAATCTATCTCTAGTAATTTATTAGTTATTAGATTACACTTTTTGTCTTTTCGGTAATTAGCAATTATTATGTTTAAAATTTGAAAATTTTATAGTCTCCTATTTTACTACTTATTTTCTTAAATTTAAGTTTACGGGGTCATTTTTACTAATATTTCTCTCAATAGTTTATAATTTGGGTTTGATCGGATCCTTTAGCCGATCGTCCTAAACCTTGGGTTTTAAGCTCAAACCCACGGTTACTTGGCTTGGCTTTAGGGCTTATAGTCGTTGGATTGGTCTAAGCTTGTAGAAAGCTCAAAAAGGGTTAATGGGGAAAGTGCAAAAAGGTAAAAATGACAAATGAAATAGTAAGCAAAACACATGAGCAGCTCCAGAAGATATAATACACCAATGGAACTTCTAAGGACTTACGACACAATTCGATATAATGCACGAATTGGTCCGATAAGGTTACTTATTACCTAACCTTGCTTAAGGAAAAGGATAAGAGTGACGCTAAGAATAAACAAGCAGTGTTTACGTAAGGAAGAAAATACTCAAATTCTATATTAATGATTGTTTGTCTACTTACAATTATAAGGGTATTTATACCCATAAGTTAGGGTAACTTGCTTAAAAGGGAAAAGACAAAAGGGTATTTCATAAAGAAGTAATGTACAAAATACAAAAGGGCAAAAATGAATATATAAGGAAAGCAATCATTAGTGCAATAGATTCTACACATGATACTGTATACATGGAGAAGTAATATTAGTGATACTGTACACATGGAGAAGCAGTATTGGTGATACTATTGGAGGATGTAGACAAAATGTACGTACAGTTTGCTTGTTTGAGTAGGGGGTAGTTCATGTAGTTTGGAGTATCTCTCGACATGTCGGCAAGGGTGAAGCTGAGTAAGTGGTTAGGCATGAGGGAGGACTAGATATTGTCTCAACTCGACATTTTATCTATGAAAGATTAACAGTCATTCGATTCGACATAAGAAGTGACTCAGCAAGGAGATACTCAACATTAACAGGAGTCGGCTAGAGTAAGAGAATCTACCATGAGGGACCTTCCAATCTTCGGGCTTGGCTTCAGGTCAATGGTCTAGTAGGTTGATTCTCATCGGGATGCCTTCAAAAGATTTCAAGAGCTAAGGCAAAAAGGATTGAGTGTTGATGTCTACGTAAAGGAGTTTCAAATATTGATGATTTGCTATGAAGTTGTTAAACCAAAAGATAAGGCTTAAAATATGAGATTAGAGATATCTTGGAAATAAGGGATGTCAGGTTATTGGATGAGGCAATTCGAGCTACTTAGAGAATTGAATGATTTTGAATGAACATATTTCAAACAAATGAGTGATGGTGATAAAGGGTAAAATGTTGACCATTAAGGTTGATAGTACTAAAGAGGAGGTTGAAGAATCGAAGGAATTCAGACAACCTACTCAATTTGAGGAGGAGATTATCTACAATGAAGAGGGTAACCTTATGCCTACAACCATGGTACTAAGACAAGTAATGAGAGTAAGTCCTGTGTTTAAGGACAAACAGCATGAGAACTTGTTCCACATTCGATGTAAGGTTAATAGGATGATGTGTGCTCTTAGAGTTAATAGTGGAAGCTACACCAACATGAGCTCTATTTTCATTGTCTAATAGCTGAAGTTGCTGACCAAACCCCACCCCAAGCCTTATAAATTGCATTGGCTCAATAACAAAGTAGCCTTATAAGTGACTAAGCAAGTTGCCATGCCAATCTATATTGGAAACTACCAAGATAAAGTGCTCTGTAATGTATTACCTATGAGTGCATCTCATATTCTTCTTGGATGACTATGGATGTTTGATGATAAGGTAATTTATGGTGAAAGGAAGAACACATATTCATTAGAGCATGAGGCAAGAAGGTAAAGCTGAGCCCAATGATTATTGAGAAAGTTAAAAACATGTAGGCTCAACTTAATCAAGTTCTGAAGAAGGAGATTTTAGTAATGACTCGAGTCATGTTGAAGAGAAGGATGAAGCTTAAAGAACCAACTTATCTACTTATTAGAAGGTTTGCTTAAAATATGGGAATTGAATGCTGAATTGCTTACCAAGGTGAAAGCCCTACTAGATGAGTTTGCTAACCTGTTACCCGGTGAACTGCTACAAGGACTACCCCTCGTCCGAGGGATTGAACATGTAATAGATCTTTAGCTTGGAGCCATACTGTTGAACAAGCTTACATACAAAATGAACCCTAAACAGGCCACCAAACTATAAAGGCAAGTTGATGAACTGATGAAAAGAGGTTATGTTTAAGAATCCTTAATCCCGTGTGTTATGCCTGCACTATTGGTACCAAAGAAGGATGGTACGTGGAGTATGTGTATAGATAGTCAAATTATTAACATAATCACTATCAAGTACAGGTACCCCATACCTAAGCTTAATGACATGCTCGATGAGTTACATGAAGCAAAGATATTCTATAAGGTTAACCTCAAATTTAGGTATCATTAGATCAGAATGTAGGAAGGAGATGAGTAGAAAACCACATTCAAAACACGTAATGGGCTATATGAGTAGCTTGTGATGCTTTTAGATTGTCAAATGCATCAAGCACATTCATGAGGCTAATGAACTGTACGCTTTGATAACTAATTAGGAAGTTTGTTCTTGTATATTTTAACTGTATTCTTGTCTATAGTCCTGACTTGAAGATACATTGCAAGCATCTCTAAGCTATTTTCTCAAAACTTTGAGCTAAAAAATTGTATGCTAATCTAAAGAAGTGTAACTTCTATTAACCTAAAGTAATCTTTTTAGGATTTGTTGTAAATGGTGAAGGGATATGAGTTGATGAGGAGAAAGTGAGCGCGATTACCGTATTGCCTATGTGGACTTGTTCTATCGACGTATGAAGCTTCTATAACCTAGTGTCATTCTATTTTCATTTCATAAGGAACTTCAATACTATTATGGCCCCACTTACTAAGTTATCAAAAAAGACCTTTGAGTTCAAATGGGGAGAGAAGAAGCAGTAGAGTTTTGAGGAGGTAAAGAAGAAGCTGACTACTTCCCTTATCTTAGCTTTTCCAAACTTTGACAAAGTGTTTGAAATGGAATATCATGCATCTAAACTAGGCATAAGTGTCACATTAATGTAGCAGGGCTAACTATTGTCTACTTTAGTAAAAAGCTTCGAGGAGCCATACTCAACTATTTAATGTATGACAAGGAATTTTACTCATTGATCCAAGCTCTCACCATCTAGTAATATTATTTGTTGCTTAAAGAATTTGTGATCTATACCATTCATAAGTCACTAAGGTATTTGAAGAGCCAACCCAAACTGTCTAAGAGATAAGCTTAGTAAGCTAATTTCATGGAAAGATTTTCATATGTCGTCAAATATAAAAATGGCAAAAACAATATAGTGGTCGATGCTCTATTACAACGACATGCTCTCTTGACTGAACTGTAGACCAGATTGCTTGAGTTTTCTGTGATGAAGAAGTTATATGCTAAGGATCCCTACTTTAGTTAAATAAATGATAGGTGTGAGATGGCTAAACCATTGATGATTATCACAAGTAAGACTAATACCTATTTAGGAAGAGGAGGTTGTATATCCTGATCTCTTCAATGCAAGAATTACTTGTACATGAGGCACAAGAAGGAGGATTGTTTGAACACTTCAACAAACACCAAACCCATGAAGTATTAGTTTCAAGATTCTCTTAGCCGAGGATGATGAAGGATGTCTAAGCTATGATGGAGTGTTGTGCTACCTATAGAAGGGCTAGGAGTCAAGCTAAGAAAGGAAATTACATACCATTACCAATCCTAACTAAGCTTTGGTCAGAGCTGAGTATGGATTTTGTATTAGGTTTACTTAGGACATCCCGAGTGAAAGAGTCCATCATGGTGGTCGTGGAACAATTCATTAAGATGGCACACTTTATGCCATGCTCTTAAACCAACGATGCTTTGGCTATCTCTTTTCTTTTCTTATAAGAGATCGTCAAGCTCCATGAAGGGCCAACAACCATCGTACCTAACCAAGACTTGAAGTTCATAAGCCACTTCTAAAGAACATTGTTGAAGTGAATGGGAAATAATTTATTGTTTAGCACGCCTTACCATCCTTAGATTGATAGATAGACTAAGGTTGTCAATAGAACTGTAGGGACTTTGCTTTGAGTTGCTATTGGTTAGAACCTAATTGATTGGGATCTATATTTGCCTATAATCAAGCTTGCCTACAATTAGACTGCAAGCAGTGTCATGAGCATGTCACCATTTGAGGTCAACTATGGATTCAACCCTAAGCTTCCATTAAACAGACACTCCTTCTAAGTTTGAATAAGGATTAATAAGCTATCGAGAGATCAGAGGCCGTCAAGGCAATTCATTAGAAAGTCATAGAGCATCTTACCTAAGTTGCTTCCAAGCTTAAGAAATGAGGCCAAGGATGAAAGGTTAGAGAATTCTAACTAGAAGATTAGTTTGGATTCATCTAAGTAAAGATCAGTTCCTAACATTGAGGAAGAGCAAGTTGTCTCCAAGGGTTGATGGATCATTCAAAGTGCTCAAGATGATCAATCCTAATGCCTATAGAATTGAATTACTCGAAGAGTATGGGGTTTCTAAATCCTTCAACATTACTGACCTCCATCTATATGTCCAAAATCTCAAATAGCCTAAAGGGGATGATAGGAATCATGGATCGATCACTCACCCTAAGCTCGAGGACTCACCAACTTAGCTTATGAACTTTCCTTGGGGAATTGAGCATTGAAGAGCAATGCCTTCTCTACCCCGACCTGCCTAATTGTTCCATTCTGATCTCTCTTTATCTCATTGTCGAGCTAATCTTTTGCTGTTAAGTAAGCCTAAGGCCAAGAAATGAGCCTACCTACTACTAAGCTGACATACTATTAAGGCCAAGTTACCCTGCTTCTGAGTTGACTAGCCGCTGCCAAGTAGTAGAGTAACCACTTGTTGAGCCAACTGTAGATGCCCTATTTTTGCTGTGTGTAGTTTTATTAAAAAAAAATAAAAGAAAGAGGGTCTAAATTTAAAAAAAAAAAAGTATAGAAAATACAAAAAATTCAAAATTAGAAAAAATCATAAAAAATAGAAAATCTTAAAAAAGTTAGAAAGATAGCTTTTAGGAAAATATAGCTTTTAGAAAAATAGATTTAAGTTCAAGTTGAAGTCAATGAATTTGTATTAGCTCATTTTCTATTTGGATAATTTTTTTATTTTAAGTAGGTACAAATTATTTGTATCAAGTATCAAGTATCTAAGAATACTAATATCTGTTTAAGAAAGATTCGGTGAAATCAAAATAAACCAAAATCTTCTCCATGGCTAATCCTAAGGATTTAATTTATGAAACTATAAAGGGAGTATAGAAGTGATTCGGGGATAGGAGTTCAATCACACACCGACTTCGTAAGTAATTTTTTGCTTTTCATCTACCACCCAATCCCCATTCAGTTAATAGTCACCATCCGCCCACTTTTAAACCCCATCGCCACATGCAGTACAAACAAACTCACCCAGATATCACCATCTTTGTCCAGCCACCTCCCTCAAGGTCGTCACAGACATCGCTCCATTTTTGTCCAGCCATCTCCCTCGCGGTCATCACGCACATGGCAATTCGCCGGACCAAGCACACAGCAGTAGCCAATATCAGTCCCCTATCTCTCGAACTCCTTCACAACGCCCCGACTCCAACAAACCAGCCACCTCTTCAACTTTCAAACCCCAACTCCTGTGATAGCAAACGAGGCCAGTTTACTGCTCACACCAGACAGCCAACAGCAACTCAACACCCTCACTCCAAAGCGAATGACCACACACACACTCACAATCACTGACGACCCAGCAACCGTGTGACGACACTATTGGTCTTCTACCCCTCATTCATCTTCAATCTTTCGACCCACTGCCTATACACGCCCGAGACCAACCATTCCATCAGCGAATTCAAACCCAATCGCGCGGTTCCCCTTCCAACCACCGCTCACCTCACACAAAACAACACGCATAGAAGCACGATACGTCTCTACACAGCGGACAATCACGAACCACTAGTAACCAAATCACCTACCGTTTCACTTCACCACGTTGTAGCACATTGATCCGCAGAACCCCTTCGTGCGACAAGCAACCACTCTCCTCCACTGTCACACATGACCAGAACCACCATTCTACTACGAAACAACAGCATCAACTCCACTTTTACCAATAAAAACCTCATCAAAGTGGTGTTCCCTATTCAATTTGGCGCTTAACAGTTTTCATACGGACGTCATGAGGTAATTGGAACAGCGACCTGAACCGAATCCAGACGACCCAACTGGATCCGAAACCAAGCTCCACTGATTGGCACCCTTCCAATTTAGGTCTGGATTCCTTTTTACTCTTTCGTTTTTATTTTATCTTCTCCTTTCTTATGTTGTTTGTTAAAGTTTCAAAATAAATAAATAAAATGTTTATTCACTTAGGAAAAGTTATTTTCAAAAAAAAAAAAAGGCTTAATTAACCTGTTTTAGAAAATTAGGGCTTACTTTAGAATTTTTTTTTAAATGAATAAATAATAAATTAGGACCCTTTAAAAATGTAAACATGGTGTATTTTTAAAATTAAAAGAAATTAACACACTAAAGTTTCCCTACTAGAAATTTTTTCTTAATTTTCCCTTTGTAAATTTTTTTTATAAATAAATTAATTTTTATTTAGAATATATTAAAAAGTTATTTTGAAAAATAAAGCTAATTTTAAAAAGTTAAAGTGATACGTATAAGGGTTTAACAGGATAATACCTAAACTTAAGAAATTTGGTTTCTTGAGATTTTTTTTTTTTAACAAAAAAACTTTTCAAAACATAGATTAATGATTAACTTAGAACTAATCCACTTAATAAGTTCTAATTTAATCACTTTAGGTGTGGCAACTCTAAAATTTTTAAAAATAAAAAAATTAAGTTTTCTTTAACTTTAGTCAAGAGTTTAAACTAAATAAAATAAAGCTCGACACCAAAATTTCCAAAACTTATTCTACTATGTCGCCAATCCATCAAACTGATAACTTGACCAATTTACACGCAGTACCGTTTAGACTACTACACTAAGAAGCAAGTGCATATCCTATTACTTGAGATCCATACTATCTTTGTAGACGGATATTCCTTTTATGTTGATTACTGAATTTCCCGACATGCCTTGTATAGTTTCTTTTTTAAAAGGAATCTTTTTGGTCATTTATAGTAACCTAAAACTTGCTGTAATTAGGCTAAATAAATATTTTGCACATGTAATAACTGTACTATTAATGAATATTAATTTCAAACTTTTCTTTTTGAAAGCTAAGTATCTCACTTACTCTAACTTACTCTTATTTAGCTAATCCACTGTGAGCAAAGATTAGCGGCGATTAACCTATAATCATACTTATCCATAATATTAAGCATAACCTAAGATCATATAAAGCGATAGTCATCATACCCATCATCAATGCGCAAAAAAACCCTACTCAACCTTTAACTCCCATTTACCTTTCGAACTATACTAAGATTTGGACCTACCCTGCCCAACGATTCGTATCACTTCACAATCCTATAATGCAACAAGCTGACTATGTGAGTCCTCAATTATTTGTAGTGTTATTGCGAATATTGTTTCTACTCCTCTTTAAGAGTTCAATTCGCTCATGAGACCTCTCAAATTCGGTGGGTGCTGGCTGGAATTCCAAGCCTTATGAATTACGTCAAAACAACCATCCACTCTGAGCCATGCTTCCTCAAACCGAAACAACTTACGACCCTTTGTTTTGAAAAGCTTGAAATCAATCAAAAGTAGGGAGTGGTCTAACCCGTACATAGGGAGGTTAAAAATCTACATTGAAGGAAAACAATCTAGCCAATGAACGTTGATGAGAGCCCTATCGAATCATTCTTTTATCCAAACACCATTAGCATGCCTACTAGCCCCTGTATATCATTGTCCTTGAAACCCAGCATCTAGTAATCCATAATCTGAAATCATCTGATATCTCCGAACTTATTTCGTTTAGATCACCAACGAACATCTAGGGTAAATCAATATGCTCAGACATGAGTCAAAAACGATTCCAAAGCCTCAATCTATCTCCATATTGTGGAGGAGCATAACAAGAGGAAATCTTTACCTGTTTGCGAGTTGTAGGTTCAATCAAGCATGTATAAACTACATTCTTATCTGCACTGATTATAGACATGGCAATATCATCTTTCCACCAAAAAGCAATGCCACCAGACAACCCAGCAGGATCAACATAAACAAAATGTGGAAAATGGAACCTTCTCCGAAGCTTCTACATATAGCGTTGCTTGTTTTGCGTCTCCATAAGGAAGAATATAAGGAGCCTATGTTTACAAATAAGGCATTTAAACTTCGCGACCGTCGAAGGCTGCCCCAAGCCTTGACGGTTTCAAGAAATGAAGGTTATGGTGACCATGTGGCTGTTGAGGGGTGACCACGGAAACCCTCAACAAAAAGATCATTAGCCTGGTGAATCTCCACTTCAACAAAATGCCGCTCAACATCTAACTCGGCTAATTCAATGCAATCGGTCGAAACAACAGCTCGCTTCGACGAAAGACGCTTATACCTCCTTTGAATACTACGACTTCACAACAAAACTGAGGTCCTATCCATTCACTTGGCTTTTGAGAACATTGATACCTTGTTAGAATGTTCATCTGCCTGAAGTCGTTGTCCTTCTAGGGATAGGGAGTTAAGAACTCTTTCGATTGGGGACTGTCAAGTCTAATTTGTGTGAGGGATGGGATTGGGTTAAAACCAGGGTGTGTGGGGGGGGGTGAGGATGGTGGGCTTGGCGGTTCTTTTTGATTGGGTGGGATTGTGTGGCATCTGATAACAGGGGATGTTTGGGATGGGAAGTACGTGTCAAGGTTCGGAGACAAGGGAAAAGAGAAAGTATCAAAGTGTTGAGCAGGGTTTGAAAACATTTGGGGATCGGTACATGTAGAGGATTGGGCCCCGCAGTGCTTAGGCCTGCAAAACTCTTCAATTGATTTGCCTTTATTAAGAAGCGGTATGTTTGACTTGGAAGCATGGCCCATAAAAGCTTCAACCCGAGAAAAGTATAAAACAACACGTCGCCGCATAGGCGATTTTCCCTTATCAAGAGCAAAATTTTGAATATTTAATTTCTTTTGTTTTCTTGAATCACTCGACCTTGCAGCCACCTGTCCTAACAATCCCGCTATAATAGGAGAAGACCCACTTGCAGTTATAGGTTAGGAAACCGACTCATGGGACTTCATGGAATCTCCTTTCACAATGCTATGAACAACAGGAAAAGCCAAAGATTTGGCTTTCAATCCATCATCCAACTTTTTTGAAACAAAATCGGGTAAACTTTTGGATGGACGGACATCTTCCAAATGACCAATTATGGCACATGCATAACAAAAATCATTCAGTCTTTCAAATTTGAAAGATGCCCATGACTTATTTCCATCATCTTTCTTCAGCCGTAGTCCCGGAACTAGTGGTTTTGCAATAGGGAATCCAACCTAAACTCTGAGGAAATCTCTAGAAATTGATGAAACTTTTTTAGTTTTAAGCACTCTACCAACCTTTTTACCAAATACCCAGGCATTACGTGTGGTCAGCATGTGAAGAGGGAGCCCATGCAATTGCATCCTGAAGTTAATCTCATCAAAATTTAAGTCATCCAATTTTTGGCTTAATTCCCACTATCGAACAATCATAGGACAGCCAATAATTGTCCGGGGTTGCATATCAGGGATAGCATTACTAGCATCAATGTTATTAACCTCTGCATGAAAAATATTAAGTTGCAAATGTGATACTTTTACGAAACCGAAGAACTCCCATGCCCTTGGAAGAATGTTTAATCCTGCCGCTTTAGGAACAACTTTATCAGCGACGACTTTTCCAACAAGGTGAATGACATCAGCATTTGATCTAGTATCCAAATCCTTTCATTCAATCTATAACTCTCCAGCACAATGGAGTCTTGTTGAGTCCACCATATTTGAAGAAAGTCAATAGAGTCCTATATGATGCAGGGAAAAAAAGATGAGATGAAAATAGTCGTACATAAGATGGTAAAGAACACAGAAAAGAAGAACAACTAACCAGAAGAAAACTTGTAGGAATTTTGTCCAATAGTATACATGCAAGAATGATCGCAACAAAATAACAAGGAACAAGAAAATGTAAACCACAGGCAGGAAAGAAGAAAACAAAATAACATGCGAGTGGAATGATTTGAGAAGTTACGAAGACCTAGAGAAAAAAGAGACAACAATATAGCACGAACAATCACGATACTAAAAACAAAGAGAAAGTGGAACGGTTAAAAGTAACAAATGGGATAAACAGACAGCATCGATAATGGATTTGAAGGAGAGTAGGCCCATGGTGGATGGTGGATGAGAGCAGTCTACTGGGAGTCAACATTTTGACTTTCTTTTTTTTTCTTTTAACCTATTATTCCCTATTGAATTTTATAAAATAGACCATGTAATAACAATTCAATTTCACTCAACTAAATAGGAAAATATCTATTCACCACTTATTACAACTTTATTTCATTTCCATGATTGAAATTTCATTATAGTGAGTAAATAAATCCTTATCAAAGTTCTGATCTTCTTTACATTACTACACTTTATAGCCAAAAAGACATTGATACTATTTATCGCATAATTTTTCGATATCTATAATAATTATCTTAGGTAAAACCTTCACTTTACTATTAGTTATAGATTTTATTATTCAAGCACAACTTATATAAAATTGTAACGTTCTCCATAGAACCATAAATCTAAAGTTTTATATCAATGAATCCAACTTGAATAAAAATTTAGATATACTTTATTCATGGTTAAATATCAGAAATATTATTAAAATCATCATAGTTTAATAGTATAAATATTAATCTTTTAATAAAATAATCTCTCCAAATTTTATTCCATAATCTAGCATTACCAAAAATATATAAATAAATGACATAGAAATATCAACAATAGATAAACACCACTTAGCTGTAGAACATAAAAAGAAAAGGAGGATTTTCTCTTCAGTACAGCCTTATGTGAATGTTTCATATCAAATCACATAAGCTCAGAAATAACTTTTTAGCACAATAACTAACAATTAGGTTTTTTTGTTGGCCATCAATTAGCCATTAGGTTGAATGCTAATTCTCCAAGCCTGTAGCATCCATAGAAATTCTGATTGGTGGATTAATCACCTTGCCAGTTAAAGATAGTAAGGATATGCTCGTTTATAGGATTTGTTAGGAAAGAACAAACTTTTTCATCCAAGCTACATGCAAGAGTCGAACTTAAATCACTTAACCCGTTTAAACGAGTGTCTCGATTAGTCTTTAGCCCTTACGGATAAATCCAGAAACATATGAAAAGAAAATCAGGTCTCGTTTTCCTCCAAGTTTATATATACTAAATTCTAATATGACTATGACCCAACAAATGTATCTGTAAGTAACTAAATACATTATTAGATTTAGGAAATAAGCTATGAATTTAAATCAATTTTATGATATTCTAGAGTTACCGAGGACAATAATTTTAAATAGCAGCAACCAATTTTAACTACTTAAAATCCCTCACTATATATATATATATATATTTAGTTCAAAAGTGTATAAAATATGAACATTGATGGTTTTTTTCATATTTATATAAAATACTACACCATACAAAAGGAATAATAACAAGTCAATTAAGGAAATACAATATAATGTGCTAAGAGTTGTATTATTTCATATTGAACTAGGCAAAAAGGTAATAATACCTTAGTAAGCACCTTTGGTGGTTATTCCATATTTATATGAAATATTATATCATATAAAAAGAGTAATAACTCATCAAATTATGGAAATACAACATTGTGTGCTAAGGGTCATGCGAATGGTTACAATCCCTTCATAAGTATTAAGTATCATTATTTCCATAAAGGACATATTGTCTTTTGAATAATTAAAAGCAATAATTTTTATCAGTAAAAAGGTCTAAAGTGACAAAATGAAAAAGTCTAAATTATTGGAAAATTATAAATGACAAAAGTTTGTAGAATTACATATGTAAATTGATGTGAGTTACACTTTCTCTTTTTCTAGAAGATGAATTTTATTTAATAGAAAGTATCAATTAAACTCATTGATATAATATAACTGATATATAAAGAGTTGGGATATGAAGACCCAATTGAATAAATGGTATATCTCTTCAAGACTTATAACATTCTATACTAAATTTTTTTTAGGAGAATAAAACCCTCCTATAATGACGAATCTCATAAAATGGATGACATGCTCCTACGTAAGAGATAATTAAAAGAAAACAAACAAGTATGTAAAAAGAAGATTGTAGAAACTTTGATCAAAGTAATAGGAAGTACAGTGTAAAAAGTAGAAACATGTTTAGTCACCCTTTTCCCGTAGCAATTGTTAAATAGAAGAAACTTTGGCAAGGGGTAAAGCTTAGAATTTGTAGTAAAATCTTCCAAATTGTTGAGACTATACAGCGGGGTTTCTCGTATTAACTACCAAAATATTACGAGGAACTAATTTTTTGTTTTCTTTTTCAGGTTGAAATTACGAGGAGCTACTTGGGAATAAGGATTGTGCACCAGAAAATAGAAACACAAGCTGGGAGGAGATAAAAAATGAGATGATAAACAGGGAAAATACATATAAGAACTAATTAATTAAGTAATTTTTTTCATATAAGCAATCTTCTCTTCATATAACTTAGGAAGGATTGTAACTAGATGTGAGCGAATATAAGATGCCTCATTTTGTGAGGTATAAATTCTCAAAATTTGAAACTTAAACCTATTTTATAAAATATTTTGAGACTACTTTGAAACCTGTATCTTGTAAAATGTATAGAATATAGGCACCATATAGAATCAATAAGTTTTGCTTTTCTTCCTATAAATTTCACATTTATATGGTGTGAAAAGAGTACTCTATTTGTGATATTAGAAGTATTTTATTCAAAAAACATATGAAACTCACAACAAAATCTATAAAATAAAAAAAAAAAAAAGTAATTTTCCCTCCCTTTATTATTTCAAGGTTATGTGATCTTACTACTACTAAAATGGAAAATGACAAACAAAAATAATGGAAAATATAAAGTTGAAGAGAAAAATATAAAATAATAAGGGAAAAATTGAAAAGGTAAAAGGAGAGAGGAAAGATTAAATTCAATCATTTAAGATTTTTAACTTATGGGGTGCAGCTCCTTTTTTTCTATTTATCAAAACATTTATTGATCGAAAAATATAATATTTTTATATATTGGTATTAATTAATAATTTTTCATTTGGTGGACATGGGATATCCTAGATATTGTACCCTTTATGTATTATATTATATGTTCTAGAGTGAGTACAAGATAGGAAGATTTAAACCCATATCTCACCTTTTAGAAGCAAGTTTTGGGTTATACAAGCAATATATAACATAATTTTCAATACTAATTCAGAACCTATTAATTAAGCTAAGTATATATAAATACCTTATACAATAAGGTTATCCTCGTCCTCGATTGTAATTTTACTAAAATATTGTGTATCTCCAATTATTTGCCTAATCACAAAATTTTCCACATTACCTATGGACCCTTGAAAAGCTTACAACCAAGATAAAGAAATATCATACCCCATTCAGAGTAAAGGGCTTATGGAATTTTCTTTCTTCTGTGAGGACACCAAAGAATTAACCGTTCTATATATAAGTATACATTCAAATCTTTTCAAATCAATACCAAATAAAAATAAATAAATAAAGTTTAATGTTGTTTGGTATGTCTTTATTATTTAAAGTATCCATCCATATAGTTGTTTACCTACTATAATACGTATAGATGGACGAAAATAAGGTTATGTTTACCTGCTATTCCACAAGATTTTAAGTCGCATTAGCAAACACGAATTTAATATAAAATAAAGATAAAGTACAATTTGCTAGCATGAATTGTCATCCTAAATACAGATATAATTTAGCAAAGGATGCACCTGGTGGATTCGTGGCCACGTCGAAACGTGAGTGCACAATGAACTCGAGTAACACGCTGACCTTTTATTTTATCTTCGTTTCTTGAATAAAAATGCACCGAAGTGTTGACGTAGGTTTTTAACAAACTAAGTTGTTGGAGAGATATATAATAATAATATATAATTTCCTTTTTTTTGGTCAAACTATTCTACAGTATCTAAGGAAAGGTGCAGCAGAACTTATTTTATGATGTGGAATAACTGTGCCCATACGCTATGGATTATGACAACCGTGACGATAACAATAAATTAAAATGAACATAATGCAGCTTCAGTTTTGAATTATTCATCAAGTATATAAATTAAAAAGCTTATTTTATATATAATTGGAACAAGTGGATTCATCTAACTTCATGATAAGCAAGCAATTTGAATGGGGAAGAAAAAAAAAAAAAGAAATGCAAGTCCGTCCATGAATGCTATTATGTTCTTGATATTTAAAGGACTGTGCAGCATAAATTTGTTGGGAATCAAACACACATGGTTCTTTAGAGCCGCTAGCTCTAATTCCGGACCGGCCGTGTAGATCCGTGGTTTCAGGTCAATTCTCGCAACTGTTGGTTCTATCCACGGTTCTAAGTCGGTTCTCGAATACCTTTGTTCTAACCATGGTTTTGCCCTGGTTTGAGACTGACGGTTCCTCCAATAATTTTTATTTATTTATTTATTTTTAAGAATACCGTAAACTGTCAAGCCAAAACAAATATTTGGTTCCTCATATGGATGAATTGAGATCGATTGATTGCTTGCTTGCACTAAGCTACCCATTTGGTTCCATGATCCATTGCCGTGTGTTATTTGAGGTGGCTTGGAATTCCAATTGTTGTGGGCCCATTTTGCTTGGTTTTGTAGTTACACAAAATTTATAAAATTAAATTAGATAAAAGTTTTTGTCTAATATTTGGTTTGTAATTTGAACTTAATTATTAAAAAAAAATTGATTTGAAAAACATAATAAAAGACTCAAAATTTATCATATCTAAAATATAATATAAATGTTGACTTAATTAGACAACAATACAAATATTGAGAATATAAATGTAATTAAGTAAATATTAGATAATATTAAATGTATAAGTATTAGAAAATATTTAATTTTGTACTTTTAAAATAATATAAAAATATGATTAAATAAATATTGGATAGTATTAAATGTATAAATGTCAATATACAATATTAAGTTTAATACTTACGTATACCAAATAAGGAATATCATAAAAATCTATGTTCAATATTATGTAAACTAAACATGGTACAATAATATTATTACTTATATTTGTATTGTCCAATCCTCCTTCTTTTATCTAGTCTTAACAATTAAATATTACCTGAATATGAAATATATCTCATTAGGAAAATTGTAAAGTTCCATTAATAGAATTTCTATAATTTTTTTCTTTGCAAATTATTAATTGAAAAAATGTGAAGTAAGCTAAGTTAATGAAAAAAAAAAGGTTAAGAAAAATATAAAAAATAAAGACAAAAAAGAAAGAGGTGGCTAGAAACTTTTTTTTCCTTTTCCCCTTATTTCTTTCCATTTTCTACATTTTTAATTTCTAAATTTTGTGATGTCCCGATCAAAACTCCTTCCACTAAAATATTATCTGCTTTGATGTAAAATGTTGCACAATTTTATTTTTTGGTGTAACAACTTCATAGGATATTATCATCTTAGGATGTTATTATCTTAGGATTGACATAGTTTGAATATACTTAACTTCAAAGTTCCAATATAATTCAAATCGTTATATCAAAAGACACATCGATTATTAGAGTTTTGTTACTTAATATTTAAAAAGTATTACAAACCACCCTCTTATAAAAATGATATCATTGTTAATTTTATTATACAAGTTCAAGATCATCAACAAATAAGGACTTTGCTTGTTCTAGCTAATGGATTATTTTAATACCACCTCTAATGCTCTAACTAAAACTCCATCCATCGGGGCATTAGTATGGTAGTTTTTAAGAGGTTATCTATTTTGAGATTGATCTAGCTTAGACACACTTAATTTCAAAGTTTTAATGTGCTCTAAGCTATCATTCTAAAAGACATTTTGATAATTAAAGTTTTGTCACTTAATATATAAGAGGTATTACATATTCTTTCATATTTTATCTATAAAAATCTTCATAATGTCACCGCAAAAATATTATATTTGGCTAATGACCTTATAATTTAATGATATAGATACCGATCTCTTAAGTGGAATATATCAGGTTCGAATCCTTTCATAATATTCTAATTCATTAAAATTTTGAAAATTCAATAAATCTAATAAATAACTATCCTCAATAATTAGAAGTCCCCATAGAAGTTCTACTTTGTATAGTTTCCTAAAATACCTATAAATTTATAATTGCAGCCAAAAGAACGTAAAATATGACTTCGTAAATTGTTTTGGTCCGGTTAAAAAAAAAAAATTATAAATGATCATAAGTGTTTGTCAAATTATTTAAATATTTGGAAAATATAACTTCGTAAATTTGCTTTAGCAGTGCTTTAATTGTGGAGTTTCATAGCTCTTTTAGTGTGCGACTATTTCCAAAAAGTTTCACAAAGAGAATATAAACTTTTAGAATCTTGCATGTGTTTCTAAGTTCTAACGAGGACACGCTAGAGTGTGGGCCGGCCCAGCCCTATTAGGTTATATAGACGTGTTTTTTCCAATATCATCAAAATCAGATTAGAAAACCTATTAAAAAAAGATTCAATAATATTAATATGTTACATGAAGAATTAATAAGTAACATATAAATATCAATCATATTTAAATGATTAAAAATGAAAAAACATACATTTTCAAAAAATATCAATTATGTATTAAAATTTTATTGGTATTTATATGTAATTAATTAATCGAAATAATATATTAGTATAATTAAATATTTTCTCAAATTTACACGAGATGAGAAGGTAGTTAAGGGTTGAGAAGATCAAACTAGAATCAAACCGAGATTAATAAAAATATTATAATATAATTCATATTTACTTATAATATAATAAAAATTATCTACATCATTGAAAAATAAAAATTGAAAGCTTTTCATGGTTTATTTTTTATTTTTCTTTTATCTTTATTTATTTTTTAAGTAAATTAATATATTTTTTGAAAAATATAAAAGAAAATAACATATTTTAACGTATAAAAACTTAATGAGTTCTTATAAGAATTAATATAGACTAATCGAGTCAACTAAGTTGAACTAGGTCAGTATCAATTAAAAGAGTGACATAAACAAATTTTATGTAGGGATTACATTGAACTAGATTGAACTAAATGGAACCTATCGATCCAGATTTAATAATATTGTTTTTTTCCTTTTTTTTTTTCCGTCGTAATCCTACCCGTTCACCCATACCACACCATAAAAGCTCGCGACAGATTAACTTTGGTGAAAGATCTGGACAAAAGAGGTTTCAATAAAATAGAAAAGCATGAATACAGAACGAAGAATAATGTTTGTACCTTAAATGGCATATCGAGAAATCACGTGGGTTCAGCTTCAGGCTTGCTTTCTTCCGAAAGGAAGTTTGAGTCGTCTTTATTATATAATATTTACACATTTGTGACTATAATATCAAAAACGCTATGCACGCCTGGATAGCGAAGGAGTTTATTCACTTTGGATTATCAAAACCATGTCTACCAATTTCATCCTCTCTTAGCCATCATTAGCGTCCTTCTAAATTAGGATATGCATTTCTTAAAATAGAAAAACACACTGGAAAAAACATGTTATATATATGCTTATTATATGACTATAATAATTGTTTACAATATTCCGGCTATTGGTATGCTTCCTTACCAACTTTATATCGATGGATGCACATACTGTCCTTTTTTCTTTTTCTTTTTTTTTTTCAAAGCTCTCGTATATTAGGTTTATTCCATCTATAATGCAAATGTATGATTATATTGTTTTTTTTTTTTTTAAATAAGCTAGCTATATTTTTCACGTTATTGGAGGAGGTGTGATATTTAACCAAAGATTCTTCTATCCAAGTATTATTCACGCGCTTTGACATTCAACACCACATAATATTGCTTATTGGAGCAGTAGTTTTTGAGGAAATTAATACCTATCACTCTATCTTAAGTATGTTTAAACTTAAAGTTTTAATGAATTTTTTACCACTATACTAAAAGATATCATAGAGTTCCTTAAAAGGATATTACAATATGTTCTTTACAAAACTACTATCCTTGTAAGTATTATTACAGATGTTGAGAACTAGATTACATAGTGATTTCACTCGTTGCTAATATATTGCTTTAATACCACTAATAATGACTGAGTGAAACTTCTCCTAATAAGGTATCGTTTTCTTTAATATCAAACGTATAATTTTATCTTTTGGAGCAACTATTTTTGAGAAGATTGTCCATTGCTCCACTTTGAGCATATTTAATATTGGAATTCCAATAAGCTCCTAACTACTACATTAAAATTACATGAGGGATTTCAAAATTATGTTTATCTCTATAGAAAAATAAAGTATGAGTCATATTGCATTAGTACAACGCCTTATTGGCCACCTCAAGATTGTTTTGTTTAATTGGGTTGCAATCCAGCACCATAGATGGACTTGATTACAGTGATGGACGACCATCTATCTTTATTGGTGGGTGATATACTTATGTGGAGAATAATTACTCAACATCTTTATTGCAAAAAATGTTAAAAGTTAATTAGTGGAGTGAGTAACGAAAGTTTGCTTGTATAAAAATTTTGAAAATATTAAGAGTTCGAATGAAAAAAATACAGCACTAACAATTTAAATTGAAAAATAGGTATCCAATATATATTTTTTCCAAAAACAATTAACTTAATGATAAAGTAGTAATTAATTACTAGTTACGAGCGTTGAACTTTTTAAAAAAGAAAAAATATTGCGGTGAATGGAGAACATATGGAAATAAATGATACTTGTAATCAAAATAGGAAGGTTCTTCCTATATCTCTCCAGAAAGATTATTAATCTTTGATTTTCTCATTTTTATATTGCCCTTTTTTGTCTTAATCTGCCTTCCTCCTTAAGAAACTCCTATGAATGTGATATTGAAGAAGTTGAAATAAACATAATGCATGTGACTTGGAATTCAGAACCCGCGATCCTCTCTGGGGTCACCAATCACCATCCATGTGGTACAAATAAATTAGGAGCAAATTGTTAGAGAAAAACATGCCATTTTACATGCTTTGGTCTTTTTAAAACTATAATATGTAGTATATGCTCAAGAAACATTGTATTAATAATCCCGCCAATAAATACTTTTACGACGATAATTGACGGTTGAAAATTCATCAGCTCACTCCAGGAAGTAATTCTATTCAAATTTGGTCTTCTTTTTTTTTTTCTCTGTACTGAATTTTGGTTAATATATTATATAAGATGTATCAAACTGACGTGGTAGTTCAAACAAATATCTCCGCTTTTCTACGATTAATTAAAAAAATAAAGTCTTTTATTTATTTGCCTGTGTAGGGGATACTTTTTTATATGATATTTAGTTTGATAAATTATATTGACAACATGAAAGCTATCAAAATTAAATAATGACTCTAAATTTTTAAAATACTGCACTTAAATTTTGTTTGTAAAATATTGACATCGATTTTTTCTTTTTTACAATGAAACAACAAATCATTCTTTATAGATATATACTTGAAATTTTTCTTTTAAATTGACTCATTATCTGATATCAAACTTTTACTTACATAATTAATGTTACATCAATTAGCGTAGGTTAAATCATGATCAACTTCAAAAATTAATTACAATCATATACTAATATAATGATTGAAACAACTCTCTCTGATCATTGCCTACTTTTATTAAACACTTTTCCTAGTTGTAAAGGTGGATAAAAAAAGAAAAGGCCATTTCGAATTCCAACCTATGTATTTGGACCATCCTGATTGTAAGAACTTTGTTAGAAATGTATGGACTTAGCCTGATTTGAGGATACCAAATGATCTTCCTTTTTTTACGAATAAATTGTGCAAATGGACACTGAAGTTTTTAGTATAATTCATGAAGAAAAGAAGGCCGCCATTCAACATCTAGAAAAAGTCAAAAGTGTAACTAACCAAGCACACACCTAGAATTGCTTGTTAGGGAATGCTTCTTGCAAAAGGAGTACAATACCACTCTAGACCAAGAAGTAAAGCTATGAACAACAAAAGTGAGATCAAATTGGATCCCTAATGGTGATAGAAAGACACAGTTTTTTTCATGCAACAATTATTGCAAGAAGATCTAAAGTAAGAATAGCATGTTTATATGATGCCTTGGGCAGATGGACCGCAAATGTTTCTATGTTGAAAGAATTAATTAATAAGCATTTTACTACTCTATATTTTTTAGAGAGAATTCTTAATAACACTAAACCTCCAGATAGATGCTAACCCTTGAAGGTTTAAAAGATGAAGTAATGGTCGCTCTCAAACAAAATGTTTGTGATGGAGAAATTACATAAGCCGTATGGAGCATTAGAAACAACAAAACTCCAGGATTACATGGACTTCGTGTTAGGCTTTTTTTTTTTTTTTCTTTTTTTGTTAATTGTTCGGACATTATGGGCCAAATTGATTGTGATACGGTGAAACAAATTCTTTGGAAGAGGAAGTTGCTAATGATTTGAATAATAATCCAATTGTATTAATTCCAAAAATATTAGGTGCAAATAACTTGATTGATTTTTGACTTATAAGTCTATGCCCAGCCATTTATAAAGTTATAGGAAAGAATGTAGTTCATAGCCTTGGGCCTTTTTTAGATAATGTTATTAGTCCAAAGTAGTCTAGTTTTATCCCAAGGAGTTCTACATGGGATAACATCATTGTTTTTTAGGAGTTGCTTCACTCTCTATCTAAGAAGAAAGGAAGAACCAAATGGATTATTGTAAAATTGGACTTGGAGAAGACTTTTGACAAAGTGGAATGGGAGTTTGTCAAGCATATTCTTACTAGTCTTAAGTTCCTAAAGATATTGATCAAATTGATTTCCTCATTCTTATCCTCAGTTAGCTTTCAAATAATCATGAATGGATCTCTATTGGATAGTATCCTTGCTAATAGAGGTATTCGACAAGGTGAACCATATTCCCTTATGCCGTTATTCATGTCATGGATGTTTTAAGTAGAGTGATTTACGAATTGGTTCTTGAAGGTCTTTAGAAGCCTCTGAAACTCAAAGGTACCAATCTCAAATTCCTTCACTTATTCTTTACTAATAATATCCTTCTTATTGAGGAAGCATCCAAGGAAAATGCTCAAATTATGAAGGTTGCTATAGAAGAATTTTCATAGGCTTTCTAGCTAAAGAGTGTCTTACTAAAATTTTTGTATTATTTTTTCTAATAATATAGAAGAGCATTTAAAGGATAAAATATGTAATATTTTTCAATATTAACCTAATGAGAGACATGGGAAAATACTTAGGTATCTTAGTTAAGGAGTTAGGAATTTGAAAGGTAGAGATTTAAGCTTCATCCTAGAAAAAGTTAAGAGAAAATTAGTTGGTTGGAAATCCAATCTACTTAGTATGGCATAAAGGAAACTATTAGCTTCTCTAGTACTAGAAAAAATTAAGAACTACTGCTCCTAAGTCCTCCTTATGCTAATAGGCTTAACCAAGCAATTGGTGAAAATTCAAAATGATTTCATTTGGGGTTATATAGAATATAGGAGAAAGATCTATTAGATTGCAAGGGAGAAACTAAAGAAACTAAAAGAAGAGGGTGGCCGAGCGATACGCTACAATATAGGGAGCCATACATGTAGTAGTATTGGGTGAGAGTCAAGGGTAGGTCTAAACCAACCTAAACTAACCTACTTGAAACTAAACAGAAGTCTAAGGTTAAGTTGAACACTGATTAAAGGATATGATGCACCATAAGTCATATATGAACCTAATAGTTGACTTGATATGACACATAAACTAACTAAGAGAGTCTCTCACCACTACTCCTTTCTTAAGGGAGTAGATGAGAGTTAAGTATTAAACTTGGAAGCTAAGCTTATTCAAGAATGATGGAGGTAAAGTAAATATTCAATAATATTCAAGAAGATGATTCCGACTTATAAGATAAGAGGGCATTTATATCATCCCTCTTAAGGTTATAAGACAAGATCTATAATTAAAAAAATTGGTAAAATTACCAGAAAGAGAAAATTATAAGGTTTGAGGTTACTTAAGAAGGGCAAAATGGTCAAATAATAAAATGAATATCTCATGTGGATAATACAATAGTAGCTTTTTGTCAGAAATACGTACCAGTGCATGGTTGGGTATCATTCTAGCAAGAAACAGTGAATCTTGTACTGGTTAAGGATTAACGGGCTTACCTAAGCAACTTGAATTGGTGTATGGTAAGCTTAGAAACAAGTTAGGTAAGTTGTGGGTCAACTTGACCAAGCTATTTGGAAGATTGGGAAGTCATTTACTTCAACCAAAAATGGTTTAAAGGGTAATTGAGGCTTGATTAGTTAAACAAGTTGATATGATGCAATGGACATCTCTCCTTGGTAGTAAGTCAAAAGGTAATGATTTATCACACCAAGTTCTCCATTCCTCTAACTTGAGCACAAGTGATTGGTCCTGGGAACTTGATTTGAGGAGAATAAATCATGCCAACTTTATTAAACTAGGTTGAGCAGTTAAAAAATATAATATGCTTTAGACTCAACTAATTAAGGGCAAGTACAAATATTCCCATAATGGTTTTCACTTACCATTAGTTATGTATGAGATGGAATAGGAAGATGGAAATAAGACAAGATTAGATATTCAATAGATAGCATTACTGTAGCTCAGTTGGGTAATGTCTTTCTTAATAAAGTAGATGACAATAAGGATACTTATATTTGGAGTTTAGAATTGAATGGAGAAGTAACCTCTATCCTCTAAGTCTACTTACTTTTATTTGAATAAGGAAGCAAACAAAGAAAATGTCATTAAAAACTAGATCTAAGTTCGGAATCTTCCAACCTTGCTACATATTCAAATTCTTATTTAAAGAATTTTTTATAATAGGCTTCCTACTAAAGATAATCTAAGAAAGATGAGTGTCGGTGGACCCTATTTTCCTTTTATGTAGAGAAGAGGAGAAAACAATGAAACATATTGTTGTACATTATAGAGTAGCGAAAGAAGTAAGAGATCTGATGGGACTAAATATCATTGGAATGTAGAATGGGAATTTAGAAGTATGGGTCAAAAGATCTGATTATATCAAAAGAATCAATTGTAAAAGATGTAAATCGAAAGCAATGAACTTCCTTTATGCCTTAAGAGGGATTTAGAGAGAAAGAAAATGAAGAGCTTTCAATGAGGGTATAGATGCAGGTAATTAGATTAGGGGATTAGATTTAAAGTTATAGAATGGTGGGCTAATAACAAATATGCTAAAGTAAGAGTGAAACTTAATAAAACTCAATCAGAAACCACTAGAAAGTGATATTTTAAAAATTTACTGTAATGGTATAGTTATGGAATTGAAAAGAAGGTTGGTATCAAGAGAATTTATAAAGACTAAGAAAATTTGGTAGTTACTAGTTTCTCCCAAAACAAAAAAAAAATATTGCACCTTCTTTGTCCTTTGAAGCAAAAATTGAGGCGATATTTGAATCCTTAAAGTAAAAGCTTTGGGTATAAGAAAAATCATTATTGAATATGACTCATCTATGGCCATAAACTATATCCTAAGAATCAATCTTGATCATACTTTATCTACTCATTTTGTGCATCTATGCAGAGATTCTATTGCAAGTTTTAATATCATGCCTCGAGACCATAAATGAGCATTATAACTCACCACATATTCCAGCTAGCTCGAAATATGTTAAGGCTTCTAAGTTCACCAATTGATAACATAATAAAAACATATCACCAATTTATACATATAAACCACTTGGGTAACCACATCCACTCATAATCCTCATAAAACTAAAAATATCCAACAAAATTTAGAATTGTATCGACTCATATCCATGTACAAGATAGATCAAAGTAGCTAAAAATCCTCAAGTATCATAGAAAAAGGAGTCTATCTTCTCGATAAAAGAAAACTCTCAACATAACATAACTTATCTCTAGCAAAAACAAAACTCGACTCTACCTTAATCATCATAATAATAAAGATACTCAACACCTTTCTCCTCCTAGATATCATCAATAAAAGTCTTCTTATAAATGAGATAATCCCCTGATCCTATGCCTAAAAAAGAAAAGAAGTGAGCCGAAGCCCAATATAGGTGTGTAAAATACATATGAATGTCATGCTCAATCAGTCACATGCAAATAATGCATGTATGATAAAATATAAGAAAAGAATACTTTGATTATCTTTACATTAAGTTAACAAACAGCAAAGGGGTATTCATAATCCCGCCATACCTGATCTTTGTCCACATACATAAGTAGTTATACTATAAGTTTTCTTTTAAGTCCTTTACACCTAGAGCCTAAAGCCTAGAGTCTAGAGACTCCTAGTATTCTAGCTGTGTCATCCCATATATAAGTCCACTAGGGAAACCTTATATATGACAAGCGGTTGCTCCCTTAGGAAACTACCACTATGGGCTTCTAGAGCAAGCCAGTTAAGCAAAATTAGCAAACCAAATTAATTAGGCTGAATATAAATTTAGTCTAGTTTGATTGCTAAGTTCTATCAAGCACAAGTAACAACCAAGCACCATGTACTTCAAATCGCTCTACAACAGTTGAAGAACTCCAACCCACAAATCTCGACTCAAAAGCTCATACCTTAACAATTAATCCATTAACCACTATGGATCTAAATGAAAAACAAGCATACAAATTAACCTTTAATACTCGGTAACTAAGTTCTACCCGAAAGTTATCTATGAACTTATAAATCTGCTATGAGGTAAACCTTAACTTATCACTTTAAAGATTTCAAATGAAGATTATCAAATCATAAATCAAGAATAGAAATTGGATATAATATAAATACATAATACTATAAAGCCTAAAAGTTGACATGTTTACTTTAAATTGTAAAGTATGATATATATATATATATATATATATATATATATACATATATAAGAAAATATAAAGTGGACACATAATGAGGGTGTCAAAAATAAATAGTTTTACTAATCATTATAGTAATAAAAGAATATATATTTAATTTGATAATAGTATAATTCATAGAAATATGTAAGGAAGGTTATATTGATGATAAGAATCCAAATCATCTATACTTTACAATCAATACTATACACTACATGATCATAATAACAACAAAATAGAAATAATATGACAACAATAATATCATCAATAATAATAATAATAAATTAAGGTCATAATCGAAATAGAATAAATTATCATAATTAAATCAGTACTTAAAATCGTACAACTATGATATGATTACTACTACAACTCCACACCTAGAAAATAGTTACCAAACTTTGAATATAATAGAAAACAAAAATTTGGCCTTAAACATACACATATATCTAATACTTCGACATACGATATAATATATAATAGCAACTTCTGTGTAAAATAATACTATATAATATGGCAAATAACTAGATAAATTTATAGTATGAATCGGATACCGACAAATTAACTACTTTCACAATAATAATGGAAAAATAAAAATAATATATGACGTATACGATATCAAAAAAGAAATTGAATTGGCTTACAAAATAAAGTCGAGACAAAAACATTGGATGGTTATGAATTGACGTCGAACTATAATCTATCATAAAAAAAAATATAGAAATTATATTTTGTAAAATAATATACTCAAATACGTAACTAATAAGATTTATTGAATTAACTCGAAATATGTAGAAATCGGGAACAAAACCAAACTTAGCAAGGAGGCCAAGAGCTCAAATGAGCTTAAATTGTTTGTGCATTAGAATTAAAATTGGGGAATGAAAGATAGATAGAGAGGTGAAAGGGATTTACAAATTGGGGTAGGTCCTACATTAAGTAAGAGAGGCAATTGCAAGCAAGTGAAATTTAGAGGGCGGAGGGAGGTAGGTCAAGTATCTGATAGAGAGTAAGGATAATGAGGGAACAAAAGATTTGAGAATTGGGTAGGGGGTGGGGAACAAAGTTGTTAGGTGATTAAGGAAAGGGAATTAAGATTGGATGTGAAATTTGGAGGGTAGAAGGGTAGGTCAAGCGTCCGATAGAGAGTAAGGATAATGAGGGAGCAAAAGATTTGAGAATTGGGTAATAGGGGGAGATAGGGAACAAAGTTGTTAGGTGATTGGGGAGATAGGGAACAAAGTTGTTAGGTGATTGAGGAAAGGGATTTGGGATTGGATTAAGGATGGGGTAAGTTTAGCTTCATAGATGATGGGGTGAATAGGAAGGAGTCAGGGGTAGGGTCCTAGAAGAAGTGATTGGGGGAGAGACTGAGAGACAGGCAAAAGGATGGGAGAGGATTGAAATGGAAGGGGGGAATCCACAATTAGAAACTATGGAGGTAATGATAAAAGTAAATGAAGGAGGTAGGGTTTAGAATAGTATTTAGGACATTCTAGAATGTTCTAAAATTTAAGATGTGTATCCAAAGCAATTTGAGAAAATAAAATATAATTATAATAAAAAATAATATAAGAAAATAGTACATGGATTAAAATATAGAAAGATATATTGTACTAATAAAAATATATACCATATTTGTAAAGTAAAATTAATCTATTTAATAGTGTGTAAAATAAAAGTTATAGAAAATATTATCGAAACCCTAAATTTGATGTCTATCCTATAGGATACACTTTATAATAAGTTTGGAATTACTTGAAAATAAATAAATTAAGAAAAAAATTTCTACTAGAATGCGATTTCTACCAACATGATTTAGAAGAATTTTACTACTTAAACAAACTACTTTATTATCTTAACTTGGGTGTTTCATTCTTTCCTCAAAAGAAATTTCGTCCTCAAAATTTTCACTAAAAGAAATACTTGATATATTTGCATTTTCTATTTATCGACTTTTGGTTAACATTATTGATCAAAGATTTTCCATTAATACTAAAAATGTTTATACTCTTTACAACCAAACATAAGTATACATATAACGTGACCAATAGATGTTTACTAAACATTGACTTAACTGATCAAACTTGACTAACATCTGACTTGACTCAGATTGATTGACTGACCCAACTTAGACAAACAAATACAACATAACCTTAATCGACTCATACAAAACCAACATGTCATCCCATGGCATAAAAGGACTCATCCATCTATCTTGTTATATGCATCCATGTGTTAAGCTTCCTTAAATCTTTTAAATTCTACCTCCTAAATTAACCTTTTATTCTACAATCCAATTCTTATGAGTTACTACTCACTGTATAAGGTTTGGTAAATAGCCTTAAGTTTAGATAAATCATGCATTGATGCTCGATATCTTATTCTATTAACTATGCTTACTATACAGGTTACCTAAACATAAAAATACAATTCTAGAGTGATTTTTATCAAGTTTCTCTCTAAACATTTTTATATCTACTCTTAATTTTATGAATCTTAACTTAAATGTTTTAAAGATACTAGATGAAAATCAAACATAAGAAGATAGGAACTAAGATAGTTTCTCACTGACTCTTGGATCGAACCCATATTCTACCAGTCTTCTCATTTGCTCACTACGCTTCCATCGCATTATTTTGATCAATTTCCTAAGCTTTTTAGGATTAGCCAATCTAAGTGTATCTATGATCAGCCGTCTTAAGTTGCTAGAGATCCATCAACCTAAGTCTTTCTATCATCTATCTCTTAAGCCATTTTATTATCTTTCAGCTTAAATGCTTTTAGGTTCCACTAACTTAGCTCTTTAAGCATCTATTGAGTGAATCTATTTAGCAATCATCAAATGTAAGCTTTTCTATAATTCATAATCTTAAAATTCATCTAACATCCACAATCTTATGCTCCATAGGAATCAAATGACCTAAGCTCTCTATAGATCAATCACTTAAATTCTTCATGACCAACAACTTTAAATCAACAACTTTTACTACTCTCAATTCATCATCCTAGATTTTCTATGATTTTCCAACCATAGCTCTAATACCGCCTAAAACTGTAACATCCCGAGACCCTAAATGGGTATTACAACTCGCCACATATTCCAACTAGCTCAAAATATGTTACGGCTTCTAAGTCCACCAATCAATAACATAATAAAAATATATCACCAATTTATACATATAAACCACAAAAAAGTGAGTAATCACATTCACTCATAATTCTCATAAAACTAGAAATATCCAATAGAGTTCAAAAGTGTATCAACTCATATCCATGTCATAAGATAGATAAAAAAAAAAAAAAAACTAAAAATCCTCAAGCATCATAGAAAAGGAGTCCATCTCATCAATAAAATAAGACTATCAACTTAACATAACTTGTTTTTAGCAAAAATAGAACTCAACTCTACCCTAATAATTATAATAATAAAGATACCTAACACCCTCCTCCTCCTAGATGTCATCAACAAAAGTCTTCTCATAATTGAGATAATCCTCTAATCCTGTGCTTGAAAAAGAAAAGGAGTGAGTCGAAACCTCATATAGGTGCGCAAAACACGTACAAAGTCTAAGCCTAGTCAGTCACATGCAGATAATGTTGGTATAATAGAATATAAGCAAATAGTACTTTGATTATCTTTACATTAAGCCAACAAATAGCAACAGGGTATGCATGACCTCACCACACCTGATCTTTGTCCACATACGTAGATGGTTATAATATAAGTTTTCCTTTAAGTTCTTTACACCCAAACCCTAAAGTTTAGAAACCAGAAATCTAATATTCTAATTGCGTCATCTCATATACGAGTCCACTAGAAAAACTTCACATATGATTAACGGTTGTAACTCTAGAGAACTGCTACTGTAGGCCTAAGAGCAAACTGGTCAAGCAAAATTAACAAACCAAATTAATTAAACCAAATATAAATTTAATTCAGTTTGATTATTAAGTCCCATTAATCATAAGTAATAACCAAGCACTACGTACCTAGAATCGCTCCACAATAGCTAAAGAACTCCAACTCACAAATCTTGAATCAAAAGCTCAAACCTCAACAATGAATCTATCAACCACCATGGATCTAAATGAAAAACAAGCTTATACATTAACTTTCAATACTTGATAACTAAGTTCTACCTAAAATTTACCTATGAACCTATAGATCTACTACAAGGTAAAACCTTAACTTATCACTTTAAAGGTTTCAAATGAAGATAATCAAATCATAAATCTAGAGTAGAAATTGGAAATAATATAAATACATAATATGATAAAGCCCAGCAATTGATATTTTTATATAATATTATTTATTTACTTTAAATTGTAAAGTACGATATATATANACTCTTTGTTTAGGTGCCCCGTCAAAATGCTTGGGACAAGAGACAAAGTTGATAGATTTGGTTTCACGACAAGATATGAAACATTGGATTCAATCTTATATTGGATTGATCGAATGAGGATCGAGAAGCTGATTCCCTAATTATCCATTTAATCTTTATTTAGAGTTCTGTTGATGGGTGCTCTACTGTATTTGTTAATAAAAGAAAAGAAGAATATATTATACAATTTTATTTAGTGTTCTTTTAATATTTTTTCTTATGATAGTTGCTATTTGGTAGTTATTTATTCTTCACTTTTTAATCTCCCCGAACATAGCAAATAGGGACAACTTCTTATGTAAAAGAGATGGATTTGAGGAATGGATTCATTATTCAAAAGTCTTTATTAATGCCTTTTCTCCTTTCTGTGCTTAAAAATGACTCTTTAGTACTAATTATGTTTCTAACTGAAAAGTTTTTTATTTTCTTATTGTCATATTAAGAAGAGATTTGTTGTAGATTTTATCATTGAAGTGTTGACTTACTCCATTCTTTCTAAGTTTTAGATCAATGATATCTAACTTTAATAAAAATTTATTGTTCTTTAAATGGAAAGTCAAATAATATAGGAATATAAACCATGGACATACATCACTCAGATCTCGAATATCAATAAGCAAAATGTCTCTAAGGTTTAGCCTAATGTGATTATTTCGGACCAACTTGCATAAGTCCAGTAACAGACCTTTTTTCTTTGACTACAAGGGCCCACATAGCATATTTATTTGCCATCTAAATTAAGTAGATAAAGTAACCAATTGCGTAGATTTGGCTTGATAATCCAGGTTAATTCTACCTCAATTAAGTTAAATTTATACTCAAACTACTTAAATAGCTTATCGAGTTACATTTGTGCTTCATCATAATTAACTCAAGTGGCTTATGAATTTAATATAGTTAGAATCCACTTAAATATTAGTTAGGTTCGAATTAACTTTAGATATTACCATAATTATATTTAAAAGAACTACCATTTTCTATATAAATTGGGTTTTAAAAAGTTTAATTGACTTAAGCCCACCTGATAAAGTATGACTGTGAGTTGAATTAAAAGGATTTTTATTTTTATATTTCTACTACTTTGTAAACTCCATCCTCAGGGATGCATGGCACATGAGTTCTCTTTTTTGTTTCTTAACTGTTACTTTGTTGAGGGTTGCATTCTCCGTATATCATTGCACCAGAAAAAGAAGGGGGTGGGAGAAAACGTGTCGCCTTAAGCTTATTGTCCATTACTACCTTAGTTTAACTTCAAATTTTAATTATTATGGTTATTATCTAGTAGGACCACTTAGTAGACATAAAAGAATGCACCATTCAAAAACCAAGAACATTTTCAATTTTGAGTAAGGGCATTCAAAATAGAAATGAAAACACTTTCGCATCCTTTTAAGTGATAATATTATCAAAGCACGGACAAACTCTTGGTAACTAATTCATAAGCTTAGAAAATGTAAAGCTAGAACACTCATTTAAGAATACAAGCAAAACTAGCTATTCTCCATAGAAAACCAGCAACGTATGTGAGAAAACAAAGTTTAGAAATCAGATAGCACATTCTCATTACAATGAAGTAGGTTACCATGACATGTATTATTGTAATGAGAAGGACATATTGAGTTCTCATTTTGATAGTAGAAAATCATGTTAACCCTCTTAATGGAGCAATTATGAGGTTTTAAAAGGCAGTAGCCATTGTATGTGTATGTGTGAGTGTTTGTATATGAAGACATCATGAACATGCTTAATCTAACTTTACGAATGTAGAGACTCGTGCAAGACACAGAGAAACAAAGCTATGTAATAGAAAGTGATTACCTATTGTAACTAAAAACTAACTTCTATACAAGAGGACTAATATTTATATATACAAGAGCATGATAGCTGGTAATGACGTGTCAAATGACTTGCCAATTAAATAAAACAAAAAATGATAATATGCTATATTACTTATAACACTTCCTCTTAACACCACCAAACCTTACCCACCCTACCCTAACCCCCCCTCTTAAGTTAGATGTTTGAAAAGACCCAATTTGGACATAAAACTCTGCCATTACGAATCTTAACGAACCTTAGTCATCATATCAGCAACTTGTAGAGTAGACGGAATATGATGTAGCTGTAAGAACCTTATAGAAATATGGTGTCTAGTAAAATGAGCATCCACATCAATATGTTTAGTCCTACTGTGATAACATGGATTATCGGCCAACAAATATGCTAATTTACTATCTGAGAAAAGAACAATCGAAATAGAAGGAGCTACATGTAAATCTCTAAGAAGAAAGGACAACTACAGTAGCTCTTTAACCATAAATGCTATACTACGATATTCAACCTCTATTGACAAAGTAGAAATTATATTTTATTTCTTGGTTTTCCAAGAAATGACTGAAGAACCAAAGAAAATACACTAATCGGACAAAGACTTTTGATCAGCACAACAAGAGCCCCAATCCACATTAAAAAAAAAAAAAAACCAAGCAAAGCACCTGAGCATGATGAATAAAAATTAATTAATATGTCAACTTCTCCGTAGTTTACATAATTATCAAAATATATTTTTCGTGAATATCATGTAACGAAAAATTATGAAATAGCAATTAATTTCATTTACATCTACATAGAGGGCATATAGATATAATCATGATCATGTAAGCCAAAAGGCAAGTTGTTCGGCTGGATGTCCTCCCTTAAGGTGTCTATTTACTTTCCTTTTCTTGGGAAGTCATATAAATAATACATGTCATTTTCAGTGATTATTAACCCAGGCATATTCTTTAACACGAACCTTCTCTAGCCTCCTATTTTTCGGTAGCACACTCTTGAGCACAAAGGCGGTCGCACATCAATTGATTCCATCTGGTTCATAGTCGTTTCTATTATAATCTATTTACGGGAGTAAATATGAATAGACTCAAATATTTATTCATATATACGAATCCGATAGCTTATTTAGATGGTTGAAGTGTATTATTAGCACATGTAATCAGCGAGTAGTAAAATGATCTTAAAAACAAAACAAAATTAATTATTAAACTAGAAATGTTTTGTATTTTCACAATGTACCTTAAATATAATTTTATTATTTTTTATGGCATACTCCATTAAAAAATATTTACAGTTTTTACTTCTGATATATTTTACAATGAATAAACCGATGACATAAATACATCAATGTTAACCTCCTTTAAACGTGAAATTTTGATGTAAATACATCATGATCAAGTAGGAAAAAACAAAGAATTGGAATTCTGAAGCAATTCATGCAATAACTATAAAGATATAGCATGAGCAAGTCTAGTATAATAATATTAAAATTCTTGATATATTGGTATCAATTAACAAACATCTAATATATCTGTCAAGCAATGTCAAATTACCAACCCAAAATAAATAAATAAATAAACGTGAGAACAAATTCAGATTTATCCTTTTGCTAATTATCCAATTCTTTTTGGCAATCTATAGCAAACATAATACAGAACATCAATAAATTGAAGGAAAGACTTACTATATTTCCAAACTAGCATTGAAATGTACGTAATCCCTTCAAGGAAAGAAAAATGTTCATTAATCAATACATACCTCAAATCAAGTTCAGTTAATATATTCGAAAAAAAAAATTGCTTCAGCAAGTGTTTCTTTTATTCCTTTGATCGATCAAAGTAAGAAAATCTGGAATTAATGGCTTCCTTATATATTAATTAGCGGTCAACTTACATAATCAACTTGCCGGACAATTTTTAATTTATTGCCGAAAACACCGGACGGTGAAACATGGCCAACTAGCATATTGTTTTATTAGCTTAGCTAATGTCAGCATGGTGGTCGGCAACCATCCTAAAATTCCTCCCTCAAAAGAAGTGGATTGTCCTTAAACGAGGCCTTCATTGATTAAGAGCTACGAGATTTAGAATCTAAATGAATAGGATAAGGTTGGCCAAAAAAAAAAAAAAAAAATAGAGCAGAATAAGGATAAACTAAATAAGACAACTTATTAAATTAATGTGGCCAATGTTATTACCTGTTGCCTATATAAACACTCGTCCTCTAATAGCCAAGCTTCACAAATCATACAAATAGGTTTTCTAACATCCTCAATCTTTGCAAAAAAACAAATGGGGAAAGAATTAGACTCAAACCAAGTGGCTATCATCTTTGGGGTGACCGGGCTTGTGGGGAAGGAATTAGCCATTAGATTAGTCTCTAAACCCAATTGGAAGGTCTATGGTGTAGCCCGAAGACCCGATATGATACCCTTTAAGGGTCCTAATTACCATTTTATTTCTTGTGATCTTTTGGATCCTCTAGACACACAAAAAAAGTTGGCTAAATTAAATGATTTGAGCCACATTTTTTGGATCACTTGGGCAAGTGACTTTCCATTGGACAGTCATGAATGTTGTGAGCAGAACAGGGCCATGATGTGCAATGCCTTAGATCCGATTCTCCCAAATGCTCCAAACTTGAAGCATTTTTCCCTCCAAACAGGTATGAAACATTATGTGTCACTACAAGCTCCATTCAATAAGGAGCAAGGAATGCGGTTGTATAGCGAAGAATGCCCAAGGTCGAGCTCGAAATTTAGTTTCTACCATGCTCTAGAGGACTTGCTCCAGGAGAAATTGGCACTTCCCAATGTGAGTTGGTCCGTACATCGTCCAGGTTTATTAATTGGCAGCTCTTGTAGGACATTGTACAATTTCATGGGCTGTCTATGTGTTTATGGTGCTATTTGTAAATATATGAAGTTGCCATTTATTTTTGGTGGATCTAGGGAGCATTGGGATAAGGTCTCAATCGATGGTTCAGATGTCTGCCTTGTGGTGGAGCAGCATATTTGGGCAGCTACCAATGGTTATGGACAAGCGTTTAATTCCATAAATGGACCAAGCTTCACATGGAAGGAGATATGGCCTGCCATTGGGAAGAAGTTGGGGCTAGAAGTGCTTGAGGTTGAGGATATGTTTGATGACAAGTTTTGGTACTCATCAGCTATGGCAGATAAGGAAAAAGTGTGGGAAGATATTGTTGAGAAAGAAGGGTTGGTCCAAACAAAGATGGGGGATTTGGCAAATTGGGGATTCTTAGACTCTTTGTTTAGGTGCCCCGTCAAAATGCTTGGGACAAGAGACAAAGTTGATAGATTTGGTTTCACGACAAGATATGAAACATTGGATTCAATCTTATATTGGATTGATCGAATGAGGATCGAGAAGCTGATTCCCTAATTATCCATTTAATCTTTATTTAGAGTTCTGTTGATGGGTGCTCTACTGTATTTGTTAATAAAAGAAAAGAAGAATATATTATACAATTTTATTTAGTGTTCTTTTAATATTTTTTCTTATGATAGTTGCTATTTGGTAGTTATTTATTCTTCACTTTTTAATCTCCCCGAACATAGCAAATAGGGACAACTTCTTATGTAAAAGAGATGGATTTGAGGAATGGATTCATTATTCAAAAGTCTTTATTAATGCCTTTTCTCCTTTCTGTGCTTAAAAATGACTCTTTAGTACTAATTATGTTTCTAACCAAATTTTTTTTTATTTTCTTATTGTCATATTGAGAAGAAATTTGTTGTAGATTTTATCATTGAAGTGTTGACTTACTCCATTCTTTCCAAGTTTCAAATCAATGATATCTAACTTTAATAAAAATTTAAATGTTCTTTAAATGGAAAGTCAAATAATATCGGAATATCAATCATAGACATACATCAATCAGATCTCGAATATCAACAAGCAAAATGTCTCTAGGGTTTAGCCTAATGTGAATATTTTGGATCAACTTGCATAAGTCCAATAATAGACCTTTTTCCTCTGACTACGAGGGCCCACATAGCATATTTATTAGCCATCTAAATTAATTAGATAAAGTAACCAATTGCATAGATTTGGCTTGATAAGCCAGGTTAATTCTACCTCAATTAAGTTAAATTTATACTTAAACTACTTAAATAGTTTGGTGAAAAGGTATGAGTATAATCTATACCCTTTACTTAAGTAAAACCCTTTGCTACAAGCTATGCTTTAAAGCTTTCAATAGTATCATTAGCTTTGTATTTTACTTTATACACTCATTTAGAACCAATAGGTTTTTTAATTAGTGGTAAACAATCAAATCCCATGTGTGGCTGGATTTAAGAGCCAAAAGTTCTTTATTCATGGCGTCTATCCATCCAGAATCCTGTTTAACTTCATGAAAAGAAGATGGTTCATGGATTGCAAATACGTTAGCTAAGGAGAAAACATAGTCTTTTGGGAAAGATGCAAAAGAAGAAGGTGTGAACATATGTGTTGCATTATCTTGTAATACCATATGAACTATATTAATGAAATCTAAAAGCCATGCAAGTGGCTTTCTTTGCCTACTAGACTTTCAAATAGAAGGAATTGCATCACTAAGATTTGTATTTACCGAAACACTAGTATCCATAACATCAATGGAAGGACTAGAAGAAAGATTATGAACTCCATTAAAGATCACACTCATAATAACAGTACCTAGATTATCCGATCAAGATAATTGTAGAGGATCATTTAAATCTTGAATTGTTTTCCCTTTGAGACTCATATCTATCTATTTTGAATGGAAAAAATAAATAAATTCTAGAATCGAAGAAATAAAAATGATTCATAAAGAGAATTGAAAGGTCAGAAGAAACTTAGGTTTGATACCATGAAGAAATCATGAACAATCTTGATTCAACTCCATGAATGTAGAGACTTATGTAAGAAATAGAGAAACAAAGCTGCGTAATGGAAAGTGATCATCCATTATATCTAAAAACTAACTTCTATACAAGAGGACTAATATTTATATATACAAGAGCATGACAGCTGGCAATGATATGTTAAATTACTTATCAATTAAAGAAAACAAAAATGATAATATGCTATATTACTTATAATAGTATATATATATATATATATGTACACACACACACATATATATATTTACGCATGCTTTTCTTAGTTAAGAATTCATTAGAGGTAAAATATGTACCATGTTGTTCGTTAACCACAAATTAAATGTGTTTAATATAGACTAATGATGTTAATTTTAGCTTTTTCCATATAACATCTTTGTTGATAATAATAATAATAATAATCATATAATATGCATATACTAATGGAATGTGTACAATATGTCAAGCATTTTATGTAATTTATTTAATATTTGTAAACATTTTCATTCAATAAAGATATGTATATATTATCTAGTAATATTTGTATTTGTGTTTTTCTACTCGATGCAACACAAATAGAGTTCTATGAATAATTAGATAATATAGAAAATAGAGGTAGGTATAAGTCAAGCCCGCTTCAAAATAGGCTTGATCCATCAATTTCTAATTCTTAAAATAGAAACTAGATCAACTTGGGCAAGCAAGTGCTAAAGTGAGTCCATGAACCAGTAGGTCATGGTTATGGGGTCTTCGACCCATCAATTGTAACTCAATATATATATTTTTTCAAATAATGCAAAATTTAAACTTCAAATAAAATAGATTTAAGTTTTAAACTAAAGATAAGTGAGCCCATGAAATTTATAATCTTTAACCCATTTTTTAAAGTAACTATCAATGATGTCCATTTATTTTTATATAACTACATCCAACTTAAATTAGAGCATTGGTAATATAGGGACAAAAATCTAGGGACTACAAAGAAGACCAACAAATAAAAATTAGCTTCATATTGTTAAGGAATGATTTTTTTTTTTAATTGTCTATATACTAAACAAATAACTTTAAAGCTATGTTTATTCTTGCATTGTTATTAGCAATACATTCAATGCTATAAATAGGAAATAACTTTTGGTAATTTATACACAAATAGTTTAAATTTTCAATATTGTTTAATTATATATATATATATTTTCACTTTGATTTTTTTAAAAAAAAAAATTCATGTAGAATCATCTTGGACTTGTTAGGTTAGCCAACGGCTTCAACTAAGGATGCAACTGAGTTAGTCATCATAGGATAATCTACCTAACCTGATAAGAACACTACAAGATATTACCCTATAGGGTTTTGATAGAGTTATAGATCATGATTCGAAGCCCCGTAAGGTTTGACATTAGGTTTTTAGGACTAAAAAAACAATGGAAAACTTGACTCCATAAGAAACGATATATTAAAAAAAATATTTGCTCTTAACTCACGCACTATGCATGCTTTACATTAGCTTTTACTGTATGATACATTTAATTTCCAAATATCATTTATGTAGTAAGCGTATGCTTAGTCTACCTAGCCACTTTCTAATTTACTCTCTTTTTCATATTGTTTGAACTTTATAAAAATCCCCAGATCATATTGTCTAAAGTATAAACCTTATAAAAGCTATCTCATCTTTACGGTAATAGAAGGTAAAACCTATAAAGTTTTGAGAGATGCTACATTCTATAAGAGTTGGTTTAGGTTTTGTGGAACCATTCTAATTTAGCCCTGCTTAAATCCTTAGTTAGAGTTGCTCCCTTGGGTTCAAATTGGGTTTGTGAATCGACAGACCAATTTAGGTTGGTTCTTGGTTTAGACCTTATTCTGGGTCTAATAGAAATGATAACCCAGCACATTTACATAGACCAACATCAGATAGATTAGATCGAAAGAAAGTTCAAGTCATATGTGGGAGATGCTCAAACATGCAGTATATCGGACATGGTCAGCGCAAAGAAGATACAACGTGTGACTAGGAATTGGCACTTAATTAAAGAATAAACGAGTAGCATCTGCTCTTTTATTTATATGGATAGAGAAAATTTAATTGAGTGCGTATCCAGCAAAAATCTCGGGATACTAATTTAGGATCTAGAAGATATCGGTCTGATACTACATTTCTACTCCTTAACGGTTTTTAGATTCTTTTGAAAGATCAAACACAAATCATCAACTAAGATAACAAGCATGGCGAGTCAAAACGTTTATTGGACATGAAGGATTCGTTGCTACGTTGACACGTGAGTAGACAATGAACTCGAGTAACACGCTGGGCTCTATTTTATCTTCCTTTTTTGTATAAAAAAGCACCAAAATGTTTGACGTAGATTTTTCTACAAGCCAAATTGTTGGAGAGAAATACTAGAAACAATTTTTTTTTTTCTTTCCAGCTATTTTACAAGAGATGGAGAAAGGAGTGGGAAAACCTATTTGAAGATGTGGGATATAACCGTGTTAACTTAATGTGTCATAACAACAAATAAGAGAAATAAACGTTATATAGCTTGAAATTTCAAAAGAGTTAAAAATACAATTGGTTATAGAGTATTTATAACCTAATAACTCTAAAATTAACAAGGAAAGAGAATAAAATCCGCATCCCATCAAATTGAGAAAGAACAAAATAAGATAGACTTTCCTGTGAGAAGGTAATTTTCTCTAGCAAAATTTAACTTTCTAAATGATCATGCTGAAGTAGATTCAAACAAGTTTTTATTGACATCCCATTATTGACATCCCATATAGACTTATTAACTCTTTATATATAAAAAATTATGACTTCACAAAGTTGATTGATATAAATAAAAGAATATCAGAACTAGGCCTCTGAATTTATATCTTCTAACCAATTTTTCATGCCATTGGCTTTTGGCCCCCTATGGTTCTGATCATTTTTGGACTTGCTTCTGAATGAGACTGACCAAAATCTGAATTTATTTTTCTCTTTTCCTGATGGTCCATCAATTTGTAAGCTTGGCTCGTTCGCGTAACACAGGCCTTCAAATATTAAAAACAAAACAGGACTTGCGCTTCTTTTTATTTATTTTTTTTCCCTCACTTAAATTACTGGCTTATGATGAAGTTCGACGAATCGAATCTTTTGCAATAATAAACATTTATTCTCCACAATATTTGTGTGTACTGGGTCATATGCTGCGCCACCATGCAACATAAATTTGTTGTTAATCAATCATGTATAGCTCACTAGACTGTAGAGCTGGTAGCTCTAATTCTGGACCGGCCTGTAGAGCTGTGATTTCAGATCAATTCTCGCAACCGTTAGTTCCAGCTACGGTTCCGAGCCAGTTCTTAATAACGTTTATTCTTACCATGTTTCTGGTTTAGGACGGGTCCCTTCCGTAATTCTTTTTCTAAATAAGACCAAAGCTTGAATTCCGATACCATATGTTGTCAAACCAATGATTTGTTTCCTCATTTGAATGAATTGAGATCGACGGTCCGGCTCATTTCTCCACTGTGTGCCACCGATTTGGTTCCACGATCAACTAACATGTGTTACTTGAGGTGGCTTAAAATTTTATTTATTGTGGACCCATTTTGCTTAGCTTTGTTAAATATATACACAATATATCTCACGAGGAAAATTTTATAATTCCCTTAACAGAATTTCACAATTTATTTATTTATTTTGCAAATTATTAATTGGAAAAAGAAAATTTCAGAAAATAAAGAGAAAAAAAGAAAAAAAGGTGGTTGGAAATATTTTTTTTATTTCTTTCCATTTTAAGCATTTTTATTTCATTTTTTGATTAAAAATATTCATAATTTTACTATAGAAATAGTACCTTTGGTTACTAGTTCATAAAGCTCTTCTATCTATCAAATTTGCTAAAATTGCAATAGAAAAAATAACTATCCTCAATAATTATAATTGCGCTTAAAAGTTATAACTTCATACAGTTTTATAAAATATCTCTAAGTTTGTAATTTCACCCAAAGAATATAAAATATCTTTTAAATCTTAAATTGACTTTAGTTTGTAAAAAAATTTCAATATTCATAATTTATCATAAATGTTTGTCAGATTATTTAAATGTTTGAAAATCTAATAAAGATTTTATGTTTGATTTTCTAGAAAAACTTAAAAATTTCTAATATGTCAACAATTTGTAGCATGCCTTCAACTTTTGTAACTCCTCTTACATTTCCTAAATATATCTAGAAGTTTGTAAAAGGTCACATATTCATAAAATCTTAATAGAAATTCATAAAATGACTTAATAGTTCATAATTTACTTTATAGTTCTTAACTCTATATACGTTTTAAATTAGGCTCTATACTTTCATGCAACTACTTTATATTTCCTAATTTCACATAAATTTCATAATTTATCTCAACTTTGTAAATTCATTTAAGCAACTTTCTGTTTAAATCTCAACATATGTCATAAAAACCATTTAGTTTGTACTTTTATTTGTTTTATTTTTTTCACTCTAATGTTCATAACATCATTAAGAGTTCACAATTTATTTTAAATTTGTAAAAACACTCAAAAAGCATGCCTTAGCTTAGATGTCATAACATTTAATTTCTTATGAAAATTTGAGCAATTTTATGTAATAAAAAAATTAAAAAAATTACTATATTTTTTGTAAAAACATTTAAAGGTCATGGTTTTACATAAAGTTTGTAAATGTACAAAAAAGACTATAAGTCATTATATATATTTGTAAATCCACCATAGTTTGTAAAATTACTCAAAAAAATTCATAATATTAGTCAAATGTTCTTAACTATGCATATAGAACTTCTACACACGATATTTGCCAATGTTATTAAACTTGGATAGGAGGTTGATGGAGAGTGGGAAGGAGTAAACGTGCAAAGGGTCGAACCAAGGTCAAGCCCGAGTCAATAAAAATATCAAAATACAATTGATATTTATTTTTAAAGTAACAAAATTATCTACTTTTTTGAAATTGTTATTTATATTTTACAGAATTGACACCTAAACAAATGTCAGCACTCACCCTATAAAGGTTCCCCTCCTGGTGTGTTTGGGGCACAAAGAAGAGGATATCTGGCATTAAAAATGCAATAAGTTCAATACAACTAAAGGATGATCAGCTAAATAAGAGTCAAAAGACAAACTAGTGACTAAGGAATCTGGGGGTTTAGAAGCCTAATCACAAGGACACATCTTTAAGTAAGTGTACACTACAACCCAACCTGCAGCTCGATTAGCATAACAGCTAACTAAGATAAGGGAGGCAGAAACATATTTGGATAGTACCGTAGAGATATTAAGAGCCAAATCACGCAGGCACCATGGTGGCTCGAGAGAGTAGATAGCCCGATGGACCACTGTACAATTGAATTCAAACACTACCGATGCCATCCTGCCCGCATTGCGAACTTGATAGCCTTCAAGACAGCCAAGGATTTAGCCATCTTATGGGAGGATGCTGCGCAAGCAAGAGCATCTCCACTGATCAAAGCCCTTAGCACCTTTCTGGCAATAAAACCAACGGCAGCGTCGCTTGATACAAGATCAAAAGAGGAATCCGAATTCAACTTAATGCAATTACCCGAGGGAGCTATCCATTTGTCAAGCATGTTAGAAGAAACCAGTAGGCACTACACAATACATAGCTAACACCGGCAACCTAATCAAAGATAGAGTCCTCATTGTTTCAACTTTGTAGCAAGGCTTGTAGCGCTGACCTGTTGGAAGTGGCACAAGATTCCACCTACATATGGGAGTCTAAGGTGTGAGGATTCAATGCCACGGAGCTACTGCTCTCTGAAATCATGTGAGCATCGTCAGGAGAACAAGTTAAGTCATCCTATTGTTTTCCTCGTGAATTTGCTGCTGTGATAGAGGACATGGCTGCTGGTTGTGTGCAACAATAAAGTAATTAGACGAGTTCGCTATGTTGGCCTGATCAAATTGAGTAGACTTCGGAATCAGTAACTCTATTTCCACCAGAGACCTTCAAGCTGAAGAGACAACCGCATTCACATCTGGGTCTCTACCTTGGAACACTACATTACACCATTCCTTCTAGATGCGCCTCAAAACTGCGCTTGACGTAGTAAAGAAAATAGCCTGGTCACTCTAATGCCCTCTTCACAGCATCTTAACAAGCTCTCAATCAGTGATCAAGAGCCGCCACCTCATCTAAATTTATCCTTAACCCTAGTGATGCCAGCTACATGGGTCTAACCCAAGGACACAAAAGGAGAACATGCTCTATTGATTCTTCCTTGCTAAAAAAACAACAACAGGATGAACTAAGAAGACCTCTTTTTCATAGATTATTATTTGTAGGAACAAACATTGTTGAGAGCACTCCACATAAAATGCTTTAACTTTTGGAAGCTGCGGTCTATGCTAAACAAATTTCGAAACTGTTCTTTTAATATGACGGGAAGATGAAGCACTACAGCTGGTGGAGTGACAATTACAATTGACAAAATTATAGGTCGATCTAACAGTGCGTTTTCTACTCCTCTGAAGAGGACAAATTAGGTGGTCTTCCCTACTCACATAGGATAAAGGAATCTCCAAGATCGCTCTTACCATGGGTCCATCAAATAATCTGTACAATTCCTGTCTATTCCAGATTCATAATTCAACATCTATGAGGTCTAAGATACGTAACTCTGCATTGTATAAACTTGGTTTAAAGATTGTTTTGTAATCCTTCATCCTTGGACTCCAACTATCTATTGCAACCCTTATGTATCTTCCGTCTTCTACTTGCCATAATGCACCTCTCAACAAAAATTCCTTCCCATGTAAGATGCTCGCGTTGCCCCAAGAGTCTCTAGATCCTCAAGTAGCCTACAAAAAAGAGATATTAGAAAAATAAATGCCTTTCAAAACCCGTACCTAAAAGGGTGTCCAGGCAAGACAAGATCCTCCACGCGAGTTTAGATAGAAGGGTTGAATTGAAGTCCTGAAGGTCTTTAAATCCTAGACTTCGTCTTGCCTTCGGTAGAGTGATTTTAAAGCCTAGTCTTCAACCTATTACCTAAAACTTAGAGTAAAAGGTTACTTTTATGGTATGTAAGACTTAGAAGGTATAGTTCAAGAATTACAAAAGTAAACTTATTAAGAAAAGGTTAAAAAATAAATCTTATCACGTGAAAACACCCAAGTTGCTCAATTGATATTGAAAAATATGTAATGTAATTACATAATTGTACTATATGCATTATATGTACCCAATATGTATATATATATTAATATAATATATAAACTAATAGTTAAAAATTGTAATTAATTACTAAAAACTTAAAAAAAAAATGAAACACACTTGTAGATTTCTAGAGTCAAGCATGGCTTAGGGGGATAACACCAAACCAAGGAAAACATGAGGTGATAAGGTGAAACACATGTTCACAAGTATTGCTTACACTTGTGAGGAGGAAAAAGGAAAAGGAAAAAAAAAAATCATACAAACTTCAACCAACCCATCAATTTATAAAAGGATATTATGAGTGATATTTCACTCATTTGGAAATCTTAGGATGGTAGAAACACTTGCAAAAACTTGAACTAAGTAGAAAAACAAAATTTAGAAAAAAAAAAAAAAGAGACAAATTCCAATCAAAGGGTAGTACATTAGGGTTTCTATATCAAATGAAGACCTAAAATTGTGGTCATTAGGAGTCTAAGGTCTAACATGGTTGTTGTTCTAGCCGACATACCTTTGCAACCGACAAAACTCTAACGGTCGAAGAAACGAAATTGTAAATTTTGACCCGTAAGTTACTATTTTTATCAAAAATATAAAATGATGTCTAAAAATTATGAAACTCTGTATTCTTAGATATTTTTATGTGTAGAACTAAAATATCAATCTAGAATTTCAAAATTAAAAGTACTTATATGAGTTCCTTGAGAAATTACACTATTCTAATAAATTTTGTATTAATTTTTAAAAATAGTAAATGATATATTTTTTTTTTTTTGAGAAAATCTTTGGTAGGTACATAAGTCATATGATATACTTAATTTACATAAAAAGAAATTTTCACAAACTACTTGTATATGATTTATTAAATTTATTTTACATAGTCTATCTTGTTTTTTTTTTTTTTTTATTAAAGGAATAATAGGTTTTTAGTTAAATTTCTTAATTAATAAGATTTATAAAAAATTTTGGAGCTTAGTTATGATTTTAGAGGTATTTAGTTTAGATCTTATAATTTTTTTGGTTATTTACTTGATATAAGCTAATTTTTAATAAAAGTGGGCTTAAAATCAATATTTTGAAAAAAAAATGTAAATTATGCTATTACATTACTTTTGATGATTAAAGTATAATAAGTATGATTTTTTGAGAAAAATATATTATGGATTTAATAGAGCATGGACACTAATTAATAAGTATTTTCCTATTATTCTTGTATATATATTGCTAAATATGGATAATAAGGTAATTTGTATAATCAACACCTTAGTGAGTAGATCTTAGTTAATGTTACATATAATGTGTTCCTTATTGGTCTTAACTTAGCTTGATTGAAAAGTATGAATATTATAAGAAAATGTAGTGTTTCGGTTGAATCATATGTTAAATTAGAGAAGGAATTAGAAGCTACACTTAAGGTTTCTTATGTATGTTAAGCTTAGAGACTAAGTTAAGTAAAACACTTGAGATTCTTAATTAGTAAAGCTAAAGATATAAATCAGAATGCATCCTAATTAGTAAGAATATAAGTTAGACGACATCAATTTAGAAATTCTAAAGTTAGCCTAAATTGGAGAGTACTTTAAAGGATAATTTAGAGGCTAAATTAATGTAGAGATTAAATTTTCGGTTTTCGTTTATTTTCCTTAATTCAATCTATATTAAATGCTATACCCATTTAATGTACACCCTCGATTAGGAATTAAGGAAAACTCTGTTTCTTTAGTTTTAAAAAAAAAAAATTCATAGTCACTACTCAAGTGAGATTAAGAAAAATTTTAAGTTAAATTTAATTGGGTAGATTGATTTTAACTTAGTTATTGATCTTATGAGAAAATCGCTTTAACAAAAAACGAATTTGAAAAAATTGGAGATTTTGCATTCATTGGCTAACCTATTGAACCTTAAACAAGTACCAATTTAACCTTTTTAGTTTAATTTTTTTTTTAAAGATACCCTTTTAAACTTAAAAGAATAATTCTAAGTTTATGAGTAAGGAAAATCAATTTTATTTATAAAGAAGAGGGAAAAAAAATAAATTTATAGACAAAAGGGAAAATAAAAAATATTCCCTATTTGAAGTTACCCAGTAGTTGTTTATAAGTGTCTATATAGGTGCTATTAGAAATCAAATTTCTCTTAGTTCATTCCTTCGAAAACTCTAGTGCGTTGGATTTATTTTAATTTTGAAAAGATAGTTAAGTCTACATTTGTATTCATTTAAATTTTGTTTAAGAAAAATCCTATAGAAAAAGGGTCTTGAAATTTGAATATGGTCCCTTTAAAAGTTTTAAAGGATGCCTTAAATGTGAAAAGGGTTTATTATTTTCCTTTTACTTTTACTTTGAAAAATAGGTTCCTTTTTAAGTGATATAATATTTTTCTTTTTCTTCTTTTTTTTTTTTCCTTTGAAAACTCTAAAAGATCCTAATCTTGAAATGATTTATTTGAAAAATAAATTTTCTTAAATGTTAAACTACCTTATTGTACCTATACATATATTAAATAAAGAAGGAAGCAAAAAAGAAAAGGTTAAAAAAAAAAAAAGAAGGAGATAGTTTTATGGTAAAAGAAAAGTTAAAATAAAGTCTGTTTTTTTTTTTTTTTAATTTTCACTTTGATGAAGTAAAAAACAAAAAAAGGGTAAACAATATATGGGAAGAGGGAACATGGGTCGAACCAAACCTAAAGTAAAGGGGTGTAGATTAACTAGGTTCATGGGTCAGAGTAGTAGATGGATTAAGATCCGAGTTGAAGAGAGAAGGAATATGGTAGCTTCAATTAATTCAACATGGAGGATCCTAAAGTATATTTCAAGTAGGTAACGGCAGATTCCTAAGGATCTTATTAGCAAAAGGCGGCTTAGTGATGGTGCCTCAGTCAATGGTGGCCGTTTAGTGGTGGTCAGAGCTTCGGCCAAGTTGACTAGAGAGAGAAAGTATCAGGTGTGCTTAACTGGTGGTGGTTTGGCACAAACGAAGGGTAGTTACTAGTATTTTCAAACAAGAAGAAGCTTTTAGGGGTGTTTGTTTCACTAAAAAAAACACCAAAAGTGGGGCTTTTTAGAGAGAGAATGGGGTCAAGCTAAAGGGAGAAAGTGAGTGTACAAGCTTATAGGAGTGATAGTGATTTTGAGCAATGCTTCATGTTGGAAATGAATCCCCAAGTCCCTATTTATAGTGTTTATGGTCGAATCATGCATGAAAAGTCCTCAGGTGCCATGAATTAGAAGATTACAAGTAAATGAGCTTACACATATATAATTTTGAATTCATTGATTTTGATTCAATTTAAAGCATAAAAAATGGTTAAGGTAAATTCCAACCGTTAAGCCCAAATTTTTTATTTTTGTTTTATATTCATTTGATTTCTCACTTTTTTATTAATACTAAACCGTAATCCATTTAATATTAATCATTGATTAAAGAAATTGAGAAATTCTAGTTTTTTATTTAGAAAAAAAAATTCTGGAGTCGCTACTCGACCGAAGTAAGGAAAAAGAAAAAAAACCACAATCAATTGGATAGGTTAACTACAATTTAGCTATCAGTATTTGATTTCAATTTGAATGGAAAAAACCAGAAGGTTTTGAATCCGAGAGCTAACCTATTAAATCCTAATAGGAACTATTATCTATTTTTCGAAATTAATATTATTCTTCTAATTATAATATTTTTAAAGAAAAAATAAAAATAATAAAAATAAAATAAGAACCTAAGTTTCTATGGATTTTATCGTTGCCCCAAAGGTGTCTACGTATTTGCTAGCTAGGATCAGATAATCGTAGTTATTTCTAAAAAATTTAGCATGTGGATTGATTTCAATTTTAAAAACCAGCTGAGTTTACGTTTTAATTTATTCAGTTCATTTAAACAAAATTTAAGGAGATCCTAACTTGTGAGTGATTAAAAGACTCTCTAAGAGGCTATAATCTATTTGTAAAAAAATTTCCTTTTGTTAAATTTTTATTTTTAAAAAATTGATTTTCTAAATGAAAAATCCTAAAAAAACTAATCTTAAAAATTACTAGACTAAGATATATATATATATATATATGTACATATATACATATTACTACTAAACAAATATCCACCTAAATAAATTAATGATATTATGTAATATACTCTAATATAAAAAAAATCAATACTAACAAATCTCCCAAACTAATGTATTCATATATTATATTATGTTAACTAATAGATAATAATAATATAATAAGGTATGTACATATAAAAAAAACTAATCTTAACATTCTATTATCTACATATCTCTATATATACTTATTAAATAAACTACTAAAGTCCCAAAAGTAATAACATAATATGATAATAAATCAGAAATAATAATAAAAAAAAAAAAGACTTGGACATAAACCATCCTGATGATGTCCAGTTATGGCGTACGCATGGGTGTATGTTATAACGTGCGGTGGAGCTGTGTGTTTACTATTGCTGTGTGCGAAGTGGTGTCATTGCGTACTGTTCTGGTGTTGGGGGTTGTGAAGGCGATGGCTGATCATGTTTGTGTACAGTACGATCGGTAGTGATTGCACGTGGATAGCAGCATTGTTGGCGTTGGTGCTGTACAGATCAGATGCTACCGTTGGCTATTGCGTGAGTAGTGCTAGATGCGCGGATGCTACTGTCAAAGCTTGCTGGAGCTGTGTGCCTGATCAAGTGTGCTGATTGTGAATGGCTATCACGACATGTCATTAGACAGTAGCGTGAGTGGAGAGCTGTGGCTATAGAGTTCGGTCGTTAGGGGGTTAAACTAGACCGTGGCTAATTAGAATTGCGCTGACATTGTTGGCATGGTTGAACTGTCGCAAGTGTAAGTGCGGTGTTGAAGTTTGCAGTAGTGATTATCAGCGTACGGCGCGGTGCAGCAGTGATTAGCAACTTGCGTATGTTTGCATATGGCATTGGAGAGGCATTGACGGTGTAACAATGAAAGAAGTGGACCATAACCGGCAGTGGAGCCTGCTTGGTCGGTTTAAGGTATGGTCAGTGGTGATTAGGTGTAGTGCATGTATCAGTCGATTATGAAGTCGGGGATTGGGTCTGTCATCGGCGTGATGTAGATTGCTTGTTTGGTTGGACAGTAAGGTTGATCAGATGCAGTTGAAAATTAGAGTTTGGTCGTTACGAGAACATGGACGTGATTCAAGCAGTGGAATTTTTTAGGTGAAAGTATATTGCCGTTTTTCTTCTTTTTTGAATATTTGTGTGTGTATTTATAAACTTAAATTAAATCGTATCTATCGTACCTGATTTGATAAAAATTAAATTAGATCCGATTTATTTATATTAATTTAAATCTGATTTAATAAAATCAAACTAGATTCAAACAATTCACATCTGAATGAAAAAGATTTGATTATATACGATCTTGCTTATTCATCTCACTTTTTGTAAAAAAATTAAAAAAAGATAGAAAAATAAAAATCACATAAGTATTTAGTGAGATTCAAACTTATGACCTCAAATTAACTCTATAACAAATACTCAAATGCTTATCCATTAAGCCATTGGCCTATGTCTTAATTTTTAGTACAATTGAATTATACTTAAATCGTACAACTCTTTAAAATAATTTTTTGAACTAAGCTAAAACTAAATTATCAATCTTAAAATAATTTACTTCCTAAAACGTCTTTATAATTTTTTCTTTTCTCATTTTTTGGTATTTTCATTTGTCAATTTTATTATTTTTGAGTTAGGACCCTATAAAAAAAAAAAAACTAAACTATAATGACTACAAGCAAAAAATCGAGTGTCTACACCATGAAAATTTTTCTTGCTAAAACAAACACCTAGAAGCTTTGATTTACAATGAATGCCTCAAATCAAGCATGTTTAAATTTCGAAACAAAAGAGAAGCTTCAATTTACAACAAATAGCTTAAATCAAGCATGTTTAAATTTGGACACAAATGTGTGCATTTAAGGTTTTTCTCAAATTTTTGAATTGAATTTGACCCATTAATGTTTGAATTTGGATGTGTTTTTTTATTCAAATGAAAGTATTATAGGTCTTCTTTTAACTACTACATTTTATTTGATGAAAAATCAAGTAAAAAATGTGTGAAAAATCAATAGTTCACGCGAAGTATTTTTCTATGTCTCAAACTTCAAAAACTTGAACATAATCTTGAATTGATGAATTTGAAAGCTTTAACATCATCTTGGATTGATGGGTTTAGCACCATCTTAGATTGATGGGTTTAGTAAAAATATCACCATTTTGGATTGATGGGTTTTATCTACCATCTTGGATTAATTGACTTATTTTGTTCACCATTTTAGATTGATGGGTCTTTTTGTTCATCATCTTAGATTGATAGTTACTGAAAAATTGATCAAGTTTCTTAAAAAAAATTTCTCAATTGTGCAATTTACTTGGAATTGAGAAAATTGACTTCAAGGATCGATTTAAGAGAGAGACTAAGTCATATTGGTCACTTGATCTAATTGCTAAGGGCTAGGTCCCCTTGTCTTGGCAAAAGGAAATCTTAGATTATACTTTAAGGATTGGGCCCCTTTATTTGAATTTAGGTGAACCTCTTAATAAAAAATGGTCATTTAGACCAAGTGAGAAGAAGAAATTTCACAAACAAGGATAGGAATAATGCTAGGATAAGATTATAAAAAATGAAAATGCTTGAAAGAGACAAAAACTACGTACTAAGGCCAGATATAGTCGAAATTAGACAGAAAGATTGGTTTTAAATTGACTTAAGGAAAACTTATCTTTTTGTCATCTCTTACTTTTCTTCTTCTTCTTCTTCTTCTTTTTAAGAATTACTAACAGGTTTAGGTTCTTTATATGTCCTAATGCCACAAATATATGTAGGTCTTTGACAAATCGCTCTTTTCTTGACCTTACTCAAATCACTTGACAATCTTGTTTTCAAGGGATCCTCTTTTCTTAGGCTATTTAAGGTACTATTTTTCAATCTCGAGGTGAGTGATCATTTGATGTCACCTAAGATGATCATAAGGACAATAACTCTTCCAGAAGAACCTTTCAAATATCTTTTAACCATAAAAATAATATCTCATAATTAACTAGTTTAGTTTAAGAGGACTTCTTTACCTTCTCTCGGTTCAATTTCTCACTTTTGACTGCAATTCTAAAATTTATGATATGTTTCACAAGTGATACACTTTAATCAATTTATTAAGTCTTTTTTAGGTTGTCATATAATATAGGCTTTTGGTCTTCAGTTTCACAATGCATAATAATGTATAGGCCTTTTTCAAAAAGAGCTCATTTATTTATCTCGAGTTTACAAGTTAAGAACTAATGTGTTTAAAAGTTCAGTAATTACTAAGACTCATCATAAGAGATAAGAACCAAATGAGTTTTTCGAAATATCAAAGAAAATAGAATAGATAGGTTGAGGAAATGAATGCACTAGCTTACGTGAAGCTATTTGGAGGATATGACTCATAAACGAATACGATATGACTTGATACTTCACTTGATGTGATGCATAAGCTAATGCTAAGGTCTATTCCTCACTAATCTTAAGCTATTCTATAAGATTAGATAAGAATATATAAAAATAGACTTAAAGAGGAATATCTCACAAGAATAAATATATTCAATATTTAAAAGGAATGTACCATTACAACTATAAAGAGAAGAGACTATTTATAGTACGTCTCTAGAGCAATATTACAAATAAGGAAAATTACAAAAGGACATATAGGAAAAAGATATTCCTAATACATATGAAATGAAGTAGATGAGAAAAATGATGAGAAAAAGGAAAAATAGTATGGTGTCAAGTAAAATGATAGGTGGTAGCAAGACATTGGTTCCGTACTAGGGACCTATGGGTAAAGTAGTTGTGCTGGACTCATTGTTACAAGTGTGGTTAGCAGTATAAGAGATTACTAAGGTGAATAATAAGTGCCACCATGTAGTGGTAGTAGTGATAACAGGTTGAAAGATTAGCAACCAGTGAAAGGGCTTCAACATTCAACTATTTGGCTTCAACACTTGGCAGATCGGCATTGGCATAAAGGGGTCCTAGTGTTTAGGGCAATGCTGTATGATTAAAGTCTTCAGCTTTAGCACTCGGCAAGTAGGGCTCATCATTCAAAGTTGTACAAAGCAGGGTATGGTCGAGCTAAGCTCTCAAGAAATTCTTCCACTATTCTCTTATGGACTATGCCTTGTCCTTGGTAAGCTAACCATAGAGAATTCTTCTGGTGAGTGAATAAAGGCCTCAGAGACACGTACAAGTAAGGGGGCTAGAGGTTGGTAGCTCACCCATAACCTTATAAATAAAACTAAAATTGTGCTTGCCTAAGTTTCAAACATAATTTTTACCAAAGATAAGTTATTTCTTTAATCAAAAAGGCTTTTGGAAGGCGTAGAATTATGGGCAGGCCTTAGTTTATAAGAGGAGTAGATTTTGAGTCTTGATTTTTACCTATACTCTTTTAGATTTAAGGGCTTTTATTTCGAATGATGGACCTTACTTCAAAATAGGCCTTTTAAGGTACATGCCCCTAATCATTTTCAAGTTTCAAGGCTTCGGATTTGATCATCTTATTTTTGTAGATTTCTTTCTTGGCCATACCTTTCATTTCCTCATTTTTCCTCATGCCCTTTTTCTTTTTCCTCTTTTCTTTCTTTATTTATTTTTTTTTAATTTGAACCAAGTCAAAGGTGATCATTCCCCTTTTTTGTTGTATTACACACAATGTATGCAATTTGTGTATGGAGTTTAACATGGAAGCCCTTCTTCATTTTATAGGAAACAAATAATTAGAGGTAATAATTATAGTTGAATTGAGACGACTGGAGCAATTGCAAATTAGTTTTAACCTTTTCTCTTTTTTAATTACCTTAACCTCCAAATTACCTCGTTGTAGGGTGGTTCTTGGTAAGGTTTCATTTTTTGAAATAATTCATTGAAAGGCTCAACAGGGTTGATAAGGGATTTTGTCTTTAGGATATTGAGAAATGAATGCCTAATGTCATTTTCATTCGCATATTGAGTTTAAGATAAATCTCCTTTAAGGAATGACTTTAATGACACTCAGCTCTCAAGTGTGTTTTAAGGTTGGTGTTTAGGATTCAGTTTGCTTCTTTTCATTCTAAACTTTTAAAATGAGATACTAAAAATGTACATTTAGATAAATGCTTAAAAGATGGTAAAATAAAGTACTTTTATTTCAAATAATCATTATTATAGGGCTAGGTCAATTTTTAAATTCTATCTCTCAAAGTGTCCCTACCCCATTTAATTGGTTTTCTAAGGATATGCTTAACCACTTTAAGTAATAGGCTAACTTGTCAATTATTAGCAATAGATTCTCAATGTTGGGTATTGTAGGTGGTCCCTTTAAAGTCCCCTCATGGCTAGGCTTGCAACAAATGGCTTCTAAAATGTTAAGTTGTATTATCTTAGCATTAATCATATCTTGAATTTCTTTTCTTCAACCTCTAATATCCTTCGGTAGAATGCCCCTTCTAACCTATATGGTAGTCACATTGTGCCTCTAAGTCAAATTTTCATAGCCTCTAGTTTAGATAACGGGCTTTGTAGACTAAGAAATTAGCTTCCTTTAACTGACAAAAGGTTTAGGTTATTGGGCCTTTAAACCAGGTAAATTGTCTTCTTAAAGCATCACAAGTGGGCTTGTCTTAACCTTTTCTATTTTGTCTTAACACTAGCTCATTCCCTTTTAGTGACATTTAAATAGTAATGGGTGCCATTTGAAGTCTTTTAAATACAAGGCCCATAGCCGTTTCCAAATCCAAAATGCCCATTTGTAATGTTGCTAATTTTTCTTCTATGTTCATAAGTTTTTTTTCCACACCTAGATCTTAAGATACTTAGAGGCTACTGATTATGGAAATAAAGATCTGCAATTGTTGAGCCATTTGATATACCTTCTTTTTAAGGAAGTGATAATATAGAAGCCATTTGGACTTAGAGTGAGCCACTTAGAAGAATCCTCACCTATTAGCAACTCTTCGTCAAACCTCTTTTTTTTTTTTTTTTTTTAAGAAAAAATAACATATATTTTGAAAGAGAAAAAGAACCACTTTAACTTCTTATAAGGAGAATTTTTTACAAAAGTGGAGAAATCAAAAGAAGATTTACAAATTATTTTACAAAAGACGATAAGAAAGAGAAGAAGATGTGTACCAAAAATATACATGTGAGAGATATTTACATGAGAAAACCCCTAGATCTATAAACTTAATTGACATACTCCGCAAAAGCTTAAAGTAGGTCAATTAAAGAAAGGTATTTACAACTCATAGGTGTTTAAAAGATTACTTACAATACGTATAAAAAGTGTTATTAAAGAAGAAGAATTATTTTACAAATGAAATTTTTATGGGATACTTAATACTTGCAAATAACTATCATTTCTAATTCGAAAATTTAGGCACTTAGAAAAATGGTAAGTGGGAACTAATGACAAAAGTAATAAGAAAAATTTAGTGAAAAGGGAAATACTAGTAAGGGGATCTATTCGAGAATAAAAACTTAAGAAGACAAATATTTTACAATTGTAAGAGTCTATACAGATGATTGAATTAAGGATTTACAAATTTAAAGGTAGAGGAAGGAAGTCTATGGAAACCTATTATAATTTATAGATTAATGAATTTTGTTATTATAATCTAAAATTTTACAAAGAAGGGGGAAAAATTTTATAGACTAAGTCCAAATTTCTTTATTTTAAAGTGAGGAAAATTATTTACAAGTTGTGAGATTTTTAATTATTATAAAGGCTAGTTAAAATAATATACAAGTAAGCCTTAAAAGGTTAATAGTCTTATTCTATTCTAAAATGGTGACTTAACTAGTGGTAAAGAAAACTATTTTGTAATTCAATATTTTATAAAGACAGTAAGGATAGTGACTAGAATGTAAATAAGAACTGATAAGTGAATCAAGTCATGAAAATAGTATAAACAGTAAGTCAAGGTCATATTCTAGAGAGAGTTAGGTATTAAATGCTAAACCAATTAAGTTTTTCCTTAAAGCTAAGCTATTGAGAATTGAACTAAAATAGAGTAAATTAATTAACAAAATGAATACCAAACTGAATGTTCTAGCTACATTATGAGGTTTTGGGTCTAGGAGATAAAAAGAATCAAATTAGGATTTATAAATCTATTCTTATTTGAATCAATGCGATACCTTAATACAATATTTGAAATTGATTAAACAAGATTTAACTAAACTCATTAGAACTCGTTTACATTCAAGAGTAGCAGAATTCTAATTATAATATAAATCCACCTACTAAAGCTTATAACTATTAGATAAATAGTAATCCGCTCACACCGGAATTACTATTTTAATTAGGAATTTGCTTTTAGCACTTCTCTATAACCTAAATCATATTTTCAACCACATTAAGTGAATGAGTTCATAAATTTAATTAAAACACACATATCCATATAACGAGTTTTTTCAAAAATTCAAGCTATATTCATCATAAGTCATTGAAACTCTCCCGAACATCTTTAACTCTATCTAACTAAAAAATATTGATTAAGCACTATTTAGATAGATGATGATCACAATAAAAAAATATTTAAATACTCAAAATTGATATCGAAACAAAATGTAAAACACATTAATTCATTAATAAAAACTCAATATATATTAAGTATAATCTCACATCATAATACCCAAATAAATTAAGATATAATAATTGAAATAAGGAAAAGAAGATACTTTAATTAGTTTATTCAAATCTAACTTTAAATACAAAATTGGCATATGTCCATATATTGGGCACTTGAAATTCTTTTAATGAATTAAAATATGAGTTTTAGTGTCTTGAACTTAAACAAAACATGATAAAAGATAGAAGTAACGAGGAAAGAAGTTTCTGCTTAATATTCACTACACAATACTACTATTCTTCTAGTACTATGCTACTGTCTACAAGTTATTTTCTATTCTGTCGTCCTCGACAAAACTTCCCCTACTTCCTCCTCTATTACGCGCTAACGCTCACGTGGGCCTGGGCTCCTCGATTTGACAAAGCGTGATCCACTTTACAATCCAACACTTATTTCCCAATTAAGATCGCTCAAGTCATAGCTCGGTGTATCAGCTGATGTGGATTTCTAAATTTGTAACTTGAGAACTTCTGGTATGTTGACCTGTTTCTGTTAAACATTCTCGCCTCCTGCAAATATTGTCCATCTGCCAATATAGTTCCCTTGTTCTTCCACGTGTGGCTAACTACTTGTCTTTTGCTAATTAGCATAAACAAAATAACAAGTTGACTAACTTGGGCTGCTCCTATCATAAAAACGAAAAACAATTCATGAGTGCTGAGTCCGGGACATTTTGTATCTACAAATAGAAATAACACTGGGCTGGTTTTTCATTTTAAATGCGGCCCAAGCTGATTAATTGAATAAGAGCCTGCACGTATGTCTTCGGTTAACTGCGATTCTCGGTTCAGGAGTGCAAGCTGTTGCTGTTGTTCAGTAGGAATTTTGGCTAGCCAAATTATTGGAGTTGCTCGTGATAAATTTAGCTTGGTTGGAGCTTAACAGCGCTTCAGACTCGGATCTGCTGTTGAATAGCTTTTCCGCCTCACTTGGTTGTGTCTGCTTGGTTCATTACCAATGGTTGCTGTTTTCGGCCTTGTAGCTGCTGAAACTCGGATAGCGAATGAAAATTGCAGTTGCAGTTCTGTTTAGGTTCAGCTGGAACTGAAAATCAAAAGAGATCTCAGGTTGATTGCTTCACATCCAAATGGCAACTTGGTTTTGTTCGTGTTGCCTGATGCTACAACTATTTATTTGGGCTTGGAAAGCGCCATTTCTTGGAAGGAATTTGTTAGACGCCCATTTCTGCAGTTTGGAGCACAGCTAGGGACTTGGTTGCAAGCTGCGGTAAAGTGAATGGAGTTGTTGCAATGAAAATGACATGACTTCGAGTTGAACATGTAATGCACATCTTATGCATAGTTATGATCTATAACTAAGGTAAAAACACTAGTGAGCACATATAAACTCTTTTGGACTCCATTTTGATCCTTTTCATCAGAATTTTTAGCAATTGATCCACTAACGTGATTTTATTTGATTTCGAGTAAAATCCATAGCAAAAGTGCATATGAAAGCATGAATATGTGCTATAAGTGGCAATAAATGTGCAATTTTGCTGATTTATTAGATAGCAAATGAGATTTTTTACAAACGTGAATAAAACATGCATAAATGTTTATATATAAATAAAGACAAGAAAAGATGAAGGCATATGTATGTAGATGTAAAGGACCGGTAACTAAATAGCAATGTGGCTATATAAAAAGATTTAGGGTTAAGACTTTACCAGAATTCCATTATTATGATAAATTTCAAGTTATAAGGAAATTGAATTGCTACATAAGAGTGTTGTTTATAAGGAATTTTTATATTTACAGAAAGGCTTACAAAAAAATATAAAATATAAGGAAATTTACAATGAAAATGTCTTATACAAAGAACTAAATCACAATTGGTGGTATAGGCAAAGTATATTACAACATTTTTATGGTATAGTGGAATTCCAGTAGAGTTTCGAATTTTCATTAGTAATATGCCCTATTACTATTTAGTCGTCGGTCCAAAAGTTCATTAATTACATTGGTAATTGTAACCTTACATGTTTTTGAAGAAATAGTTCATTAATTACATTAAAACTTAAACAGGGTGACCTAATTAGCCTCGAGCAGTGACTACACTACCACTCGGAGCTTATACAATGGTCCTCCATCCTAGAGTCCTTAGATGGCTTGAGTTTGACTATATTTACCCTGCATCCATGATACAATAAATAAACCCTCATATCCTAATGTATTGCATGCAAGAGTTAGCATAACGATTAAAACATATTATATACAATAAAAGAATAAATTACAAGGGTATTATGAAAGATAAATTTAATCTTGAAAGGTTTAAGTAGCTAGCCCTCTTGACAGTCCCCAATAGAGTTACTAAACTATCGAGCTTGAATTTTCGGTTTTTGTTTATTTTCTTTAATTCGATTAATATTAAACCCTATACTCATTCAACATAGACCATCAATTAAAAATTAAAGAAATCCTTGTCTCTTTAGTTTTAAAAAAATATTTGGAGTTGCCACGTAATTGAGATCGAGAAAAAGTTAAGCTAAAACTAAATGGGTGGATTGATTCTAACTTAGCCATAAATCTTACAATAAAATCATTTTAAAAAAGAGATTTTGAGTTTCATGGGCTAACTTATTAAATCCTAAATGAGTATCTAATATGAGGCAAGTGCATTTATCAATTATAGTAAGTGGATATAATTCAAAGTGTTAATTTCTCAAAGATTATGATTATTATTACTCGCTAAATTTATATTATCTAACTAGCAAATTAGAATTCAAGAAATTTAAAGAACCTAAACTAAATTTCAGCAACTAATAAATTAACAACTAATTAAGATTTAATCAAGAAACTAAATAAGAAAGCAATCAATTTATAAAGTAACTTAAGATTCGATAATATACCTAGATCCTTGCTTCTCTTAGGCTTAAACATGCTACTTTCTTTAAAGATAATATACTACCTTATCTAAAGATAATCTAATTCTTTCTTTATTCTTTCTTAACCAAAAAGATTCTTTATTAAAGTTAATCACTTTTTTAAGTCTATTAACCCTAATCTTAAAATTACCTATTAGAATTTCTTCTTAATATCACGACCTAAGATTATATTATTACACAATGAATTCTTTAGTGATATTAATCAAGATTTTAAAAAGATTTTACAAATTGTCTCTAATCTTGCAAGAATCTCTATCAATTATGCCTAAATCTAATTATATAAGAAATTTCTCGATTCTCTTTTATGATATCAGATTTTAGATCACTATCCACGAAAATAACAATCGAAGCATTAAAAACACATAGTTGAATCAAGAAAAAGTAAAGAATGCATTAAATCTAGTAAAATCAATGTCACATGCATAGATCTAAATTCCATAAGACCTAGATACAAAGGATCTATTCTCTACACATGATAAAGTAATAATCTTGTGTAAAATCTAAAAGAAAGGTAAAAGAATAAATGATGGATCAAAGTAAAAATTTTAATCTTAATGTCTTGAAGTTCCTTGCTTTGTTGGGTGTTTAGGTCTTGAAAGTCTCTCAAAAAGTCGTAGTTATATTCTGTCACTAAACCCTCAAAGAAGCTTTAAATAAGGGTTCAAGATTAGGGTTTCATTGCTATTGACACAACTTATAGACACAACCATATAACTGGGTCATGTCACTCTCTCAGCTTTCAAAAAATTATCAACTCTGTGTATGCTTGCAAACAGCATGACCTAGGGATATAGTCACATCCTTAGGTCTGGTCACTTTCTGACCATCTTTGAAAATTGCTTAATTCTTCACCGCAAACAACATGGTCATATCATTTTATCACATCAATCTTGAAAACTTCATAGCTTCCTTATTTTAACTCCAAATTAAGTAAAATTTGTTTCTATTTTCTTGTTTTCTTACGTAGATTGTTCTAGAACCTAGAAAATAAGGTTTTGCTCAGTTAAGTATCATTTTCTAAAAATAAAATCAAAATTCAATAGAAATTTACTAAAAATGACTATATAAAATATATACAAATAGGAACCTATTAGTACCACTTTCACCTCCCGAGTGTAAATTTATTTTTTAAGATACCCTTTTTAACTTAAAAGAATAATTCTAAATTTATGAGTGAGGAAAATTAATTTTATTTATAAAGAGGAGGAAAATAAAAAGAAACTAAATTTATGTACAAAAGGGAAAATAAAAAAATTCCTTATTTTAAGTAGCCTAGTAGTTACATATAAGTGCCTACATACCTGCTATTCAAAATCAAATTTCCCATAGTTCGTTTCTCTAAAAACTTTACTATGTTGGATTTATTTTAATTTTGAAAAAATAGTCAAGTCTACATTCTTATTCATTTGAAATTTGTTTAAGAAAAATCCTAAAGAAAAATGGTCTTGAAATCTGAACATTTTTCCTTTAAAAGTTCTAAAAGATGCCCTAAATGTGAAAAGGGTTTATTATTTTCTTTTTTCTTTGAAAGTTCTAAAAGTAATGAGTAAGCTTGCTTAAAATTTGTTGAGTACTGCTTAGAGTATAACCCAATGCATTCATGGAATGACACAAAAAAAAAAAAAAAAACCTACGGATCAAATTTTGCAAAACTGAGATTTTACTAAGTTAGGTTTTATATAAAAAGTTGGGTTTACCAAGTAAACAACTTGATTTATAAAAACTAGGTTATCAAAGCATATAGAAACTGCATGATATCTACTAAGCTAACTATATGCTAGATTTTCTAACCACTTCATGTGGTTTTTGATAGGTTGGATTTTGGTAACTATTTGTTGCTTTGTTAGATTCTTGGATATATTTTCCAAATGCCTGGATTGAAGTTAACCAAGTGGATAAGTTGTTAAGCTGGCTAGGATATTAGTACTAATGCATGTTACGTGCATTAACATGTCACATACTAATTGCATTTCTTATATATTGACTAGGTCATAAATCGAATGTGATAATTGTATGTCCATATTATGTAATGTTATTTATCTATCCACTCTCACTCGGCTTATAGTATACTAAGGGGATTAATAGTCTTATCCTCAAGTTAACAAAGAAATTTAGAAGGAGCATCACCTAAAATGAGAGAGAAGGTTCAAGAGTACTTGGTGAAGTAAAATTTCATGAGAAGGATTAAGTAGTTGCAGGGTTTGAGTTACCTTCTTGGAGGTGACACTTTAATAAGTATCGATGTGTTCATGTATTAACCTAGAGATTGCAAATGTGATACATAGGCTTTGTAATGAAATCAAGTGCATTATAAAATTTTTGTAATTGTGATACTCTGAGTCTAGCTCACTTTTGTAAAGATTTTCGCTATAAGATGTTATGTAGAATAAGTAGATACCTGCAAACAGGTGTTTTATGAAGATGTATAATAGGGTGAACTATAGATTCTTCCTTATTCATAACTTAAGGATGATACCAAAAGTTGGGAAAAAAATTTAGATGGACACCTATAAGGCAGGGCATTATAAGGTAGTATCAGGGTAGTGTTGTTTAAATGGGCTTTCGAGTATGATAACTTGTTTATGAGTAAAGATCTCAAGTGTGTTGTACGGGGGTATTAAGACTTTTATGTTAACATGATGGATTTCATGGATAAAAATGAGGAAAAAGACATAACTAGTCACATGGTTCAGGTTGCTTCTAAGGAAGGAATGCAACGTAGTGTGGAGTAACATTAATCAAAGCAAACTTTGATGAAAAGATTTAGGGAAATGCTTAGGAACTTAATGGATTTGAGTTGCTATTGAGAAGGAAACCATAAAAAATTCAAAGACACTTGAGTATCAATAGAAATTGTTGGAAGATTTAGGTACATATGTAGGTAGGAATTAAGGAGATAAGAATTGAAGTTGAATTAAGCTAAGGAAATTTGTATATATGAAGGATTATACAATGGAAATGTATGTGAGATTATATGGGTAATTTTGTTAGCAAGAGATATAGTTATAACATTATGAGATCATACTCTTTAGATATGTCTTAGCACATGAGGTAAGCAAGAAGAGGATGGCAAATCTATCACTTTCATGACTTTTCTGTCAAAACTCATGTTTGTTACGATCTTGTGTCTCTCATGACGAGTCACTTATCTTTGTTGTTGATCTAATCATGTTGTGGTAGTGGTTAGTTAGAAAAGTGTTCGATGTTCTTATGAGCCTTGATTGTAAAGAGTTTTGTCAATTTATATTGAATTAAGTCAGGTCCACTTGGTTTGAGTTATTCTCTATCTCATCAAATTCTCAGTCGAAGGAGAGTTCAAATTTACTAACTCATTCTTACTGATATATGCATTAACTATATAAAGTACCTAAGTCCTTAACTATGATAATAGTGTGATGATTGTAGTATATGACCTACAGACATGAGGAAATGAATTAATTATGATCAATTTTAAGTGAAATTGGGACTTGGACATGCATAGGTGACAAAGACTAAACGAAAAGATATGTTGAATAAAATCGAGTAATGAGCAAGAGAACAATGGTGGAGATAACTATGAACTTTGATAGGAACCAACTAATGTTGAATTCTGAACTAACTAAAGGAATAGAATAGGGACTAAGTGGAAGCATTAGTTAACATAGTGATAAGAAAATGACATAGAAGCTTACTAGCCTTGATAGGACATGAGTATTAGATAGTAATGAAGGGTAAAATATGGATATTAGTATGATGATCGTAATATCAAAATAAGAGCATAACATAGTAATAGCGATAAACTAGTTGTAATGAAAGAACAATTTAAACCAAGAGGATAGTGAAGGATAAGAGAAGTAGAGGATATCATACAGGATTTTGCAAATGATATAACAGAAGATGAATCAAGGGATGTTCAGAACTAACTATATTCAACTTATGTTGTATAAGTTAAAGCACAAGATGTAAAAACAAAAAAAAAAAAAAAAGCATCGAGACTCATAAGTTAAGCCGAAATTCTCTCGAGTTGATAAATTTAAAGTTAAAGATATAGAAGTAGGTATAGAAGTAGGTATAGAAGAATTTCACCTTGACAATAGTTGATGCTTGTGATGTGATATGGGAATCACACTCGCGTAACAAAAGCATAGTATTAGGTTTGAACTTGAATGACTTTAGATTATGAAAGTTTTGAAGATGAAACTTTTTATAAGTAGGGTAGAATATGAAACCCTAATCTTTGACCTATTACCCTAGACCTAGAATAATGGGTTACTCTTGTCACATGTGAGACTTAGAAGGTATAGCTCAGGAATTACAGAAGTAAACTTTTTAAGAAAAGTTTGAGAAACAAGTTGCATCATGTGACAATGCCTTAGTTGCTTGATAACAATATGAGATAGGGTGCTCCATATGATTTAAGACTTTCGAAAAATCTTGTCCAAATTAAGTCAAATTTCAATATAAGGTGATAAAAGTTAGAAAAAGAATCCTAGCAAGGATAATTTCTCAAAATAAAGTTTATATAATATTTAGTTTTAATAAAACGCATTTTATTGAGATTACTCAATAGTTATTGGAAACTCAAAATTTGAGTTTCGAAAGATCATGAATCCTAAGAGATAAATTGTTTAACTTATAGAAAAATAATATTTGGAGTTAAATAGTATGTTATGTAATCATATAATTATACTATATGCATTATATGTACTTGATATGTGTATATATTAATATAATATATGAAATAATAACTAAGAATTGTAATTAATTATTAAAAATTTTAAAAAATGAAATACACTTGTAAATTTCTATAATCAAGCATGGCTTATGCGGACAACATCAAACTAAGGAAAACATGAGGTGGCAATGTGAAACACCTGTTCACAAGCATCACTTACACTTGTAATGAGGAAAATAGAAAAAAGAAAAAAAATACAAACTCCAACTACCTAAGCAGTTTATAAAAGGAAATTAGGAGTGAGATTTCACTCATTTGGAAATCTTAAGATAGTAGAAACACTCTTAAAAACTTGAGTCACGTAGAAAACAAAATTTTTAAAAAATTACAAATTTAGATGAAAGGGTAGGGCATTAGGGTTTCTATATCAAATAAAGACATAACATGGTGGTCGCTGAAGGTTTAAGGTCTAAATGGTAGTGGTTCTAGTTGACATACCCTTGCCATCGGCGAAGCCCTATTAGTAGGAGAAATAAAAATTGTAATTTTTCACTTAGAAGTTACTATTTTTATTAAAAATATCAAATAATGTCTAAAAATTGTGAAACTCGGTATTTCAAGATATTTTTGTATATAGGATTGGAAAAAAAATCTAGAATTTTGAAATTAGAAGTGCTTGTATGAGTTCCTTAAGAAATCTTCCCATTCTAATAAATTTTGTATTAATTTTTGAAAATAGTAAACAATGTTGTTTTGACCTAATTTTTTGTAGGTACATTCCTCATATGATACATATATATTTAATTCACATAAAAAAGAAATTTTGACAAATTACAAATATAGAATTTATTAAATTGATTTTACACAATCTACCATGTTTTTCATGTTAAAGGAATAATGGGTTTATAAATAAATTTCTTGGTAAATCTGATTTGTAATAATTTTTTGTGCTTAGTTATGATTTTGGAGGCATTTTATGAAACCCCAATCTTTGACCTACTACTCAATACCCGATATGGTGATTACTTTTAATATACATAAGACTTAGAGAGCATAACTAAGGAAAATAATGAAATAAACCTACTAAGAAAAGCTTGAGAAACAAGTCTAGTTATGTAACATGACTCTAATTACTTAGTATCGATTTAGATTATAGAGTTCGATACAATTTAGGGCCTCTAGAAAAGGTTATCCAAATTGAATGAAATTTTGAAATGAGGTTACACAAATTAAATGAGGAACCTTAGTAAGGTCAATTTCTCAAGATAAAGTATATATAATATTTAATTTTGATAAAAAAAAAACGTAATTTTATCGGGTATGCTCAATAATTATCAAAAACATAAAATTGGAGTTTTGAATAATTACAAAACTTTAGAGATAAATTATTTAGCTTATAAAATAATTTTTGGAGTCAAATAACATATAGCGTAATTATGTAATTATGCTATACGAATTATATATACCTGATATGTAAATATATTAATATAATATGCTAAATAATACTTAAAAATTATAATAAATTGAGGGAAAATTATAAAAAAAAAAAATCAAAACCACCTAGAATGCCTTAGGAATTGGAATGCAACCTAGCCAGAGTTTAGAAAGTAGTACATATGAGCTATCCATAGTTTATAATGTTTAATTGAGCAAAAAATTACACTTAAAAGTGTACAAATGACACTTAGAAAATTCGTTGAGCTTTTTCATTGACTAAATGTCTATGAAAGGAGTTGTAGGATTAAACTTCATCCATTTTGGAAGATCATAATATAGGAAATTCTCCTAAACAAATTAGTTTATTATTTTTACAAAATTTAGCAAAAAAAAAAAAAGAGTAGGAAAATAAGGTTTCCAAAGCTACACCCAACCTAATATGGTGGCGTTGTGGTGGTTGAAGAGTGACATCAGGTGTATTCTGGCTGGCCATCCCTTTCCAGCCAATGATGGCCGAAGCTTCAGGGACAAAATGATGTTAATTTTAGCATTTAAATTATTTTATTTCACTAAAAATATCAAACAATGTTCAAAAATTATGAAAATTGAATTTTACTAAGTATTTTTACATTTAGAATCAAAATATCAACCCAAAATTTTAAAATTAAAGTGCTTATATAAGTTCATTAAGAATAGCTCTCATTTAAATGAATTTTAAAAAATAGTAAAAAAAAAATTTTTTAGCTAATTTTTGGTTTATATTTTTTTCATATGATATATTTACTTTACATAAAAATTATTTTTGATAAACTATGCCTTTTATATTTATTGAAATTATTTTGTTAAATCTGCCCTATTTTTCATATTAAAAAAATAAAAGGTTTTTAATTAAATTCCTTAATGAATCTAATTTGTAATAATTTTTGAGCTTATTTATGATTTAGGAAGTAATCAATTTGGATCTTATAATTTTATTTGGTTATTTACCTAATTTTTAGCAAAATTAGGCTTAAAATTGATATTTTAGAAAATATTATATATTGTACTATTTTAGTGCTTTCCATGCCCAGAATACAATAAATATAGTTTATTGAGTATAATATATCTTTTGTGATTTTAATAAGGTATGAATACTAATTATTATATGTTTTCCTACTATTTGTGCATATTTTGCCAAATAGGATAATATAAAGTAAATTTGTATAATCAATATTGTAACATAGGAGAGTTCTAACTATTATTGTATTGGAAGTATACTTTACTAGTCTTAGCTTGGTTTAATTGGAAGTATGTATAGTATTTTAGTCAAATCAAAAGTAAGATCAGAAATAGAATCAGAAGTTGCCATACTTAAGTGTTTTAGTGTAAGTGAAACTTAGACGATTGAGCTAGGTGTAAAACTAGAGATTTTAATTTATAGACTAAAGATATAAGTTAACTAATACCTTATTAAGAATTTTAAAGTTAGGCTAAATTAGAGACTAAGTTAGAAACGGCTTAAAGCGAACTAACAACCAACAAGCGAGTATTAAGATGAAATATATATATACATGAGTTGTAATTGATCTTAGAAGAATTTACTCTAGTCAAGTGAAATTGCGAAGGAAGGAGATCACATTAATGAGTAAGTTTGGAAACGTATCGTTAGTCAAGTAAGTGAATATTTTTGTACCTTGAGCAGTCTTGTGTTTACTTCTAACTTCGCATGCTTGGTAACGTTTTAGTTTGGCTAAACTTAGTTTTGAGTTTAATGTGCTATTTAATGATGATGTGGAGCTTCTCTTATGACTGCTACTGACTGAATGATGTTTTGATGTTGGACTTTGTTGCTGTGATTGTGTGGCTTTGTTGTTATGTGACAATCATTAAGATTTACACTAACTTAGAAAAGAATTTAAGAGACTAAACCTACCTCATAAGGTGTTCACTTAAGTGAACCTAACACCAAGGTCTTAAAAATGACAAGGAAACAAAGTAAAGGCTAGGCTAATAAATAATGAGTAAGCTTACTTGGATATGTTGGGTTCTACTTAGTATACGACTTGATGCATTCATGGAATAGCACAAAAGGTACCTATAGGTCAAGTTTTTCAAAATCGAAAAATTGTGTTGGGTCAAATTTCATATGAAAAGCTAAATTTATCAACTGAACCACTTGATTTATAAACGCTTGGTTTTTAAGTATATAGAAACAGCATTATATCTACTAGGTAGCTATATGTTGGATTTTCTAATCACTCCACGTAGTTATCGTTGAGCTGTTATGTTTTGGCAATTAAATGTTGCTTTGTTAGGTTTCTGGACCTTGGTTTATGTTCAGATGCTCAGTTAAAGTCAACCAACTAAATGAGTTGCTAAGCTGACTTAGGATACCGGTACTGATGCACGACATATGCATAAGCATGGCATGCACTTACTATATTTACATTATTTGGTTGGACTAAAGAATATTGTGATTAACCTAATAACTTATTGTGTAGCTGTAATATGGTATTGTTGTATTGTATGTTTGTTTATCTACTGTTACTCAGCTTATAGTAGCTGAGGAGATAAGTTGTCTTATCCTCAAGTTAGGGTTGAATGAGACAAAGCAATACATCATAGAGGCAAGGAGATTTCCAAGTATTAGTGGAAGATGAGCTCTTAAAAGAAGTAATTGGCTTTAAGATATGATATCAATATATGAAGATAGCTCTTCAAGGAAGAAGTTGGTGTTGCCTTACAAAACATTTAGTATAGTTGTTGTAGATGAAAAAGTATACTTGTAAAAGATTTCTATATTGTATAAAAAATGTATGATTGTGTTACTCTAAGATAGGCCACTTGTGTAAAAACTTCCGTTGTTATTTGCTAAGTTAATTAAGGTGTTATTTGTAAACAAATGTTATATAAGATAGAATAGCAAGTTCGATATAGATTTTTGCCTTATCTTAACTCAGGGGTGACAGTAAGGAACCATCTTTAAATACCAAAAGTTTAAGGAAAAATTTTAAGTAGACACTTGGAAGGCGGGGCATTACATATTTAGTTTAGATATTATAATATTGTTTAGTTATTGGCCTAATTTAATATAATTTTTAACAAAATCAAGCTTAAAAATCAATATTTTGAAATATATTATGTATTATGCTATTATAGTACTCTTCATGATCAAAGTATAACAAGTATGATTTTCTAAGCAAAATATATTTTTCATGGATTTAATAGACTATGGAGAGTAATTAATAAGTATTTTCCTCTTAATCATGTATATATATTGCTAAATATGAATAATAAGGTAATTTGTACAATTAATACCTTAATGAGGTGAGTCTTAGTTAATGTTACATATAATGTGTTCCTTACTTGTCTTAACTTGGCTTGACTAAAAAGTGTGAATATTATAAGTAAATGCAGTGTTTGGGTTAAATCAAAGTTTAAATTAAAGAAAGAATTAGAGGTTGCACTTAGACGTTCTTCTATAAGTTACGCTTAGAGATTGAGTTAAGTAAAAAACTTGAGATTCTTTATTGGTAAAGTTGATTATATAAGTTAGATAGCATCCATTTAGAAATTCTAAAGTTAGTCTGAATTAGAGGGTCATTTACAGGATAATTCAAAGGCTAAATTGGAGGCTAAGTTAGAGGTAATTTAGGATAAATATTTAGTTAGCTGAACAAACTTAAAGTCAATAAGTTACTATCAATCTAGAATATATACACATGTTGCAATTGGCTTTTATATTCTACATCCGTATTAGGTGAAGTAGCTAAAAGAAGAGGCTCATGTTAATGGGTAGTGTCAAAATGATCAGTGGGCCCAAGTTAGTTGATATTTGTATGTACCTCGAGTAGACTTATGTCTACTCCTAATTTTGTATGCTTTGTGATATTTTGGCTTAGCTAAGCTTGATTGTGAGTTAAAATATATTGCTTGGTGAGTTATGTAATGTTTCTTATTATACAATGATATTGCACTTCATTGCTATGATTGTATTGTTAAGTGCTTATGTAACATTTGTTAGGATTTGCATTGACTTGGAAAAGAATTTAGGGACTAATTCTATCACCTACGTTATTTACTTAAGTGAACCTGATATAATGGTCTTAGAAATAATAATGAAACAAAGTAAATGTTGGGCTAATTAGTAATGAGTAAGCTTGCTTGAAATTTGCTGGGTGCTGCTTAGTATGTGACCTGATGCATACATGACATGACATGAAAATGACTTACGGATCGAATTTTATAAAATTGAGATTTTGTTAGGCTAGGTTTTATATGAAAAGATGGATTTGCTAAGTCAGCAACTTGATTTGTAAAAGTTGGGTTCTCTTACATATAGAAACTGCATTATATTTGTTAGGCCAACTATATGCTAGATTTTCTAACCATTTCACATGATTTTTGTTAGGTTAGGTTTATGCAACTCTTTGTTGCTTTACTAGATTTCTGAATACATTATCTAGACTAAAGTCAACCAATTGAATGAGTTACTAGGTTAGTTAGGATATCGATACCAATGCAAGTCACGTACATTAGCATGGCATAAACTAATTGAATTTCTTATATATAGACTAGGTGATAAACTTAATGTGATGATTGTATGTTTATGCTTTGTAATACTAGTTGTCTATCCACTTTTACTCAACTTACAATAAACAGAGAGGATAAGCTATCTTATCCTCAAGTTAAAGAAAAAAATTATAAGGAATGTCACCTGACATGTGCGAAAAAGTTTAGGAGCACTTGGTGAAGTAGAATTTCATGAGAAGGATTAAATGGTTATAGGGCTTGACTTAAGTTTTGGGAGGTGGTACTTCAAGAAGTATTGATGTGTTCATGTAAATTTCAACCTAGAGATTGTAAACGTGATACATATGCTTTGTAATGGAATCAAGTACAATATAAGATTTTTGTAGTTGTGATACTCTGAGTTTAACTCACTTTTATAAAATTTCTATTATAAGATGTTATGTAGAATAAGGAGATACTTGTAAACAAGTGTTTTATGAAGATGTATAATAGGTAAATTACAGATTTTACCTTATCCTTAACTCAGGGATGGTGGTTAGAAACAATCTTTAGGCACCAAAATTGAGGGAAGAATTTTTAAGTAGATGCTTATAAGGTAGTGTGTTACAAGTGATCTTTTCCCAAATTTGCCAATGGATTCTACTTTCATTCTTTACTTAGCCCTACCAGTACCAAGCAATCATTAAGCTAACTTCCCTACAACATTTGATAAGAAATTTCAAGCAACACATTGAGTAAGTTGAAATGGCTCTAGTAATTGACTTGATGAGAACCTTTCTACTAGCACTATAAAGAACACTCCTATTCCAACCATTCAATTTGGCTCGAATTTTATCCTTAACAAAATGCAAAGCCTCCATTTATAGAATGATAAAAAGTATTTATAGAATAAAATAACAATAAAAATATCTATGAGTTTTCCCTTACCCAACGTTGGTCCCTATGCCATATTGGAGTTTGTCTTCCAAAATTTTCATCTGTCTACTCTTGATTAGACCTCTGCATCAAATCAACTAAATTAGCAATTCAAGGGATGGTTTCATGACCCTTGAATCGTAGGTTTTATCTTGTTTTTTTTTTCGTTCAAATTTTCCTCAATTATTGTAAATAATTTTTTTTTCCTTTTTCTAAATTTCTATCAATTATTATAAATAATTTATAACCTATTCATTTATTTCTTTTTTTTTCCTAACTAAATCTAAAACTTTATATTGACATGTCAATTGTTGTTCTTATGAATCAAATTTCCCTCAATACATAATATATGTTAATATTATATATAGTATATTCTATGGTATATAAATATATATAGTATAGTATATTATATATTATATATAGCATAATATATAGGATATTAATAATATATTATATATAATATATACTTGTTTGCATTATATTATATGTATAGTATATTATATCTTATATATAGCATATACATAGTAGGTTTGCATTATATATGTGGTATATAGGTGTAGGATATTATATTATATTATATATATACATACTTTTTTTTTTTTATTTTGGGTTTTAGCTTAGCCCCAACAAACGACTTGATCAACTCGCCAAGTTTCTATATTAAACTACCTAGACTTTTAGGACCTAATGGTTTAACGTACGGGTTAGGCTAACCGATAGCCAAGTCGAATTGGTTCGATGGCATGATTGGTCGATTCTGGGCCGATTCATGATTTAGAATTGATTATTGCATAGGTCTACTCTTGACTATATTTGGAATTTGTGTTGGAACCAAGTAATGATGGCAGGTATGGAAATTACTCCTCAGAGAAGTATATGTATTGCGGTTACAAATCAATATTTATGCTAATTTGATCTAATTTTATGTGACTCTTTAAATATGATTTATTTGGATTTATAATTCATAAAAATCTACAATGTATTTAAAACATAACAAAATATCATATTATACATCAAATCTCAATTCTTCACATTGAGAGTCATTAAAGTTTAATTCGATAATTTAAGTTTATAAGAAAAATATTAACAAATTCAACTCATTTTGAAGATCTAATTTCAAATAGAGCTTTGTTCTAATTTTTGGGACATTATATTTGAAACCAATGTTAATCGAAAAAAATCTTTAGGAGGTTTGAATTCTAAATAAAAGGTTTTTATTAGGGTTTTGATAAGGTTTAAGTTTATTTGGTTTTTGAGTAAGGACTTATTTTAGAAGGCTAAGGCTTAAAAGTTTAATAGGTAACTCTTAGTTTAATTCACTCCTACCTACCTAGATAGTAGCTTATTACAAGTATACCGGAAATAGCTTAAAGGCTCAAAAATAAAATAAAACATTTTATATAATCAAGGTAGAGTGGTTCAGGTATTAGGTCAATAATGATTTAAGGGGCGAATTTTGATAATATAAGGAACAACCCCATGGGGTTCTAGGAAATCCTTCAAAACCTTCTGAGGTCAGTTTTGGTAATGGACCCTATAGCATTTTTATATGGTTATAAGAAATGTCAAACCTTATAAGGGTGAATTTAGGACTCGAACCTACCCCAATTACAACCATAGTTTTACTATAGGCTCCATAAGTTTGAATGTGGGGGAACTTGTAATACCGCATGCAGATTATTTTTTATTATCACATAAAATTAATGAAAAATGAAAAAAAAAAATATTCATAGGTTTTACACTATTGCCTATATCCTACGGTATAGGATATAAGTTCCAAGATTGTTCTAGGATACTATAACCTAGCTTACAATTTTAAATTATGGGAATCGGTACCTCATAAGATAAAGTATGAGTAGGGTTTTCTTCTTTATTCATACTATACTTGATCACCCCTAGTTGTATCTGCTAGTAATAATAAAAAAGCTTCAGTTCAAGCTTTTATGGGAGAGAAAGTTAAACAAGGAGTGGGTTTTGTTATCGAGACATAATCGCTAAAGTTGATTTAGCTTTTAAAGTTATTTTTTTTTCTAAAATTTTGCTGAAGTTATGAATGAATGATTACATTTGTCTATATTTTTAAGAAAGATGGTATCATAATGATATAAGAAGTTATTTAAAAGATTTAAACAATAATAACCATAACTTAAAAAAAAATTAATTTTAAAGAATCTATTTCCATAAATTGTTGAGGAAGAAGCTTGGACAAATCAACGGAGCCTGTGATAACGACCCATTCTTACTTTTACGCTATTGAAGCGTCATCTTATGCGCGTACGAATTTTATGACCTTAAACGGCGAATCAGACTGGACATAAAATTAACATATATTTAAGGACATCGTCTACCAAAGAGGAGATGGTTACTTCTAATCAAAACCAACGTAACCCGATAATATTTTCTTTTTGTAATCAAAATTGACAATAATAATCTGCTATACATGAGTGAGACCGTTAAAATAAAGGAAAAAAAAAGAAAGAAAGAAAGAAGTCGCTGGAGAGAGATATGATTGAAAAAAATCCATACACACACAAATATGCTTACTTATCATATATTTAACAACAAGTATATTTATATAAAAAAAAATAATGAATTTGAATCATCTCCATTTTCCATCCTCTCAATTTTGGTGAGTTTCTCTCTTATAGATATTGTCATAGAGTTAAATGGTTGGTACTATAAGATAAAAGATAGAAAATGATGCATAAGGATATAATAAGTAGTTTAAAAATCCAAATGGTTTCTACCTTGAATATTAATGTAAAATCGAGCGGGCGAAAAAGCCATTTCCTGTGACAGAATTTCAACAATTGGAAAAGACAAGTTCCAACATTAATTTTCATTCTTTTTTTAGCCAACAGTCGATTGCAACATGTCCCGATTCGCAACATATAAGTATGAAAGATTTTATAAAGTAGAGTGGATATGACATTTGGAGGTCTGCCTTTACATGGTCAACACGGTTTTATCTCAATGTATATATATAGATTTGTCTTCCGAAAACACGACAAATGCTATCCGATAAAACATACTTGCTAATATATATGTAACCCCACTTAACAAAAATTGAGTTAGTTTGCATCTAACATATATTAAAATTTATTGACCTAGGCTCAAACCATCGAATGGTCTCATCTTTGAAATTAAATGATTTCGCTTCTTTCATGTCATCTTTCTCCGATGCACATGAGTAGTTTGTTAAATGGATAGGTTAAGTTGCGCATTCAAATTAACCAATCCATAATACGTGGTGTAGTTTGATTTAGATTATAAAGTTTGTATCGAACAATAATTATAAAATTACCATCATTCCAAGATGATAGTTCATGATTTGGATAGTATTTCCTTTTTCTTTTTCTGTTTTCCTTTGAAATAGATGCCAAATCTAAATAAAAAATCATTATCTAATGAGAATTTATTAAAAATAAGGGCATGGTACATTTTTAGTCTTCAACATCCACTACTTGCTTTTCTATTTGAATCATCAATGTTTTTCTTTCTCCGATTTAAGTACTCAACATTTCTAAAACTTTATAAAGATAGGATTCTATTAGGCCCAACAAATGAGGCCTGACCTTTAGAATGTTAGGGTTATGTCTAATTAAAATATCTAGATCTCTTTTCTCTCTCTCTTTTTTTTTTTCCTCAACTACTCTAAATTATTGTAAGCTCTCTCTCTCTTTTCTTTATCTGTTTCGATCTAGGGCTTGGTCTCCTTGTGAGATCCAACATAGATCTTCTCGTTAGGCACTCGTGTTTGTTTATCTATGGATTAATGTTAACACCCTCTTTGTTGTTCTAGCAAGGTGCGATGTGTTAGCCTATTCGAGTTGGCTAAACTCTAAGAAAGGAAAAGGAGGAAGAGACACCAAGTTTCTTAAAGGGGTGTAAAGTGTTTTCCCTCTTACTAATACTTTCTATTCATACTGTTCTTGTTTAGAATAGTATTCAATACACTTTACAATTATTTCCTGCCTATTTGTTATTACATCTTGTTGTATTTTACATATTACAGTTGAGATTTGTACCTAATTTGTTTACTACAACATGTAATATGTTAGATCTGTTGGTTTTACAATTTGTAAACCTATATTTTGTTGGTTGAGTTCAACTATGCCATGATATAATCATTGTGCCATCTGGGTTCTCTTCATTGTCTATCTCTTCTAACCATAAGAGATGCCTTCCTTTCTTAAGAAATAACCATGTTCTCAAGGTTGATATTAAGATAAGTAGTCCAAAAAGTGTCCAAATCTTCCCAACTTGTATTCTCAAGACTTAACCCTTGTTATTGAACCAAAACTTGTCAAATAAGGAGATCCCAACAAAAGATAGTATGCTGATTTAAGATCCCTGAGGGTTTAAGTATTAGGCAATTGTGAAAAGAATCGGGAGGGAGATCTAAAGAGGGTATAGATGACCCATAGGCATGCTTGAGGGCTAAAATGTGAAAAACATTATGCAACTTAGAATGGGGAGGAAGAGCAATCTCATAGGCACAAGAGCCTATCCTTCATAACATAAAATAAGGACCATAATATCACTTAGGAAGTTTATGGCCCCTATGTTGTCGGAGGGATAGTTGTTTGTAAGGTTGAAGCCTAACAAAAACTAGGTCACTAAGCTCAAAAGACCCAACTGTCCTATGTTGGTTAGAAAATTGCTTCACGTGTGCTTGAGCTTGATCTAAATTGTTATGTAGTATATGCAAAGCTTTGTCTCTTGAAACCAAATTTGAGTCAATGGCTTCCAATTTAAAAGCAGCGTTGATATAAGAGGGAATAGAAGGGGGAGAGTGCTAATAAACAATCTCAAAAGGAGTAATATGAGCTCCTTCACAAAAAGAGGTGTTGTAGGCAAATTCTACCCAAGGAAGAAACTTGACCCACATAGAAGGATAATCCATGGCAAAACTTTATAGGTACTGTTGAATTGTCCTATTGAGTACCTCAATTTGTCCATCGCTTTGAGGGTGATAGGCACTAGACGTAGATAGAGTAATGCCACTTAAAGTAAATAATTCCTTCCTAAACTTACTCATGAAAATAAAATCGCGATCACTCACAATGGTTCATGGAAACCTATGTAATTTGATGACCATGTATAAGAATAAAGTAGCAACTTTAGCTACAGTATAGTTAGCATCTAACACACCAAGGTAGCAATACTTAGAAAGGTAGCCCACCATAACCAAAATCATTATAAGACCTTAAGATTTCGGAAGACAAGTGATCAAGTCCACACTTATGTCTTCCTAAACTCATTTAGGGATAAGGAGAGGGGAAAGCAATCCAATAGGGCATTAAGTATTATATTTAAGCTATTGACAAGCTTAGCACTCCCTAACAAATTGCTCCACTTGATTGCACATACCCTCCTAATAGAAATCTACATTTAGCCTTTAATAAGTCTTCAAGAACCCAAAATGACCTAAACATGGAGTGGATTGGTACTTTAATAAAAGAGAGGGAATTAACAAGGATTGAGACACCAAAAATAGTCTACTATCATAGTATAATAGACCATTTTTCCAAGCAAGAGGCCATTTTAGATGAATTCCTTAAGTAAAGTCAGTGATGAGGTTCTTAAAAGAAGGAAGGGAAGTGTACTCTTGTTTCAATGTGTCAAGAAACTTGAAATAAGGTGTTGAAATCCCCAAATATATAAATGCACCATCAAATTGCATTGACAAAGAGTTTCCCACCGTATTGTCCTACCTTGCTTTATACACAATGTTATAGTCATAACCAAGCAGTTTAGAAAGATACTTTTGCTGCTTAGGATTTGAATGACTTGATTCAAGATTTCTTTCAAACTTCAATGATTAGTACAAATGAGAAAATGTGAACCAAGGAAGTAATGGTGCCATTTGCATACTGCCTCCACTATAGCATACAACTCATGTATGTAGGCAAATACCTTCCTCAAATGAATAGGCATTTTCTTACTACAATAAGTAATAGGATGTTCATTTTGTAAAAGAATAGTCCTTATTCCATGACTCGAAGCATTAGTTTCAACAATGCATTGTTTAGTAAAATCAGGTAAGGCCAAAATTGGAGCTTACATTAAAGCATTCTTCAAAGTATCAACAGCCTGAAGGGTTAAAGGTGTCCAATCAAACTTGTCCTTCTAAAGCATATCAATTAAAGGGCTTATGATAGATGCATAACCTTAACAAAGCGTTGATAATAACTTGAGAGGCCCAAAAAGGCTCAAAGTTGTTTGATGTTCTGTGTTACTTGCTACTATTTAACAGCATCTAACTTAGTAGGCTTTAGACTAACCCCCTTAGTAGATACAATGTGGCCTAAATATTCAATCGAATCTTGCCCAAAGAGACACTTGTTTTCTTTTAGAAAAAATTAATGATCAAGTCAAATATATAAAACCATAGATAAAGATGATCCTTAATAGACTTACTATAGACCAAAATATCATTAAAAAAAAATAATGACAAATTTGTGCAAATAGGGCTAAAAAAGCCTATTCATAATGGATTGAAATGTAGCGGGAGCATTGCTTAATCTAAACGACATGACAAGGATCTCATAGTGGCCTTCATGTATATAAAAAGTGGTCTTGTGAATGTCTTCAGGGTGCATTTGAATTTGATGGTATTTGAATTGCAAGTCCAATTTAGAAAAAATAGAACCACAATGTAATTCATCCAAAAGTTCATTAATTGTTGGAATAAGAAATGTATCCTTGATAGTCACTTGATTAAGAGCACAGTAATCTATGTAGAAATGCTAAGTCCCATCTTTCTTTTGACTAATAACACTGGTGAGGAAAATGTACTGGATGCTAAATAATGCCTTAGTCTAACATGTCTCGTACTTATTTCTCTATTTCACCTTTTTGAAAATGTAGATAGCGATATGGCTTAACATTGGCATGAGACGTACTTGAAGTAAGATGAATACAATGTTAGATGTCTCTAAGTGGTGATAAGGATGAAGGTGTCTCAAAAATAGGAGAGAATTTGCCCAATAGGCCCTGAATAAAACTATAATAGGTGGTAGCCTCCAATGAATGAGAAGAAACCGGCTGAGCCACCATTTTGAAAAAAGAAATAACCACATCGATCTGAATGAGACGCTTGAGCTGATTGGTAGAGATAAGAGAAACAAAAGGGAGAGGTTTACCACATAGAGATATAAGAACACCATTGTAAGATAACTGCATAGTCAATGAACTGTAGTTAATAATGATAGCTCCTGAACTTTGAAGCCACTGGACCCCCAATACAATGTCAGCCCCTTAAATAGGAAGGACATAAAAATCCTCTTCAAAACATAAACCCTGAATGTAAAGAGGGACACTTTGCCATTGACTATCACATGCCATTGTGTTACCATTGCCAATCATCACATGAAAACATGGGGTAGGTTGGACTATTAATGCCAAATCCTTAACCAAATAAGTTTGCACAAAATTATGGGTGCTGCTTGAATCAATAAGTATCGTAACTGCATGATTATTGATAAGAATGTGAAATCTTAATGTTCGAGGAATAGAGTGACTAGATAATGCATGATAGCTAATAGTATACTGATCGAAAAATTGAGTGTTACAATTTGTTTCAATGTGATCTTCAAAACTAAGCAAGGTAGCACCTTCAACATTGTCCTTAACATCTATACAATCATTTTCATCATGACTAAGTAACAAAAATTTAGGTTTACATTTATGACCACGGTGATATTTGTCATCATAGTTGTCATAAAGACCTTGCTCTCATTAAGCCAACATTTCTAAAGTAGTGATTGTTCAATTAGTAGAGAAGGTTTAGAAGAGGCTAAAGTAAAAGTAGAGGTGGTAAGGGTAGTAGAAAATGGTGGTTTAGAAAATTGTAAAGGAGGCTTAGTTGCAACAAAAGGAGTAGGAGAAGATGATTTAGAAAAAAAAAAAGAGTTATTAGTGTACCTAGCTTCATACATCTTAGCGAGGCAAATTGCATGCATCATGGAAGTTGGTTGAGCTTTCTAAACACCTTTTCTAATATGTGTTTTCAGGCCAGAGACAAAAAAACTAACTAGAAAGCTTTTAGAAAGGTCAGTTACTTAATTAGAAAAAGCTTCAAAGGCCACCTAATAATCACCAACAGCTCGCACCTAAACCAATTTACAAAGTTTACCTTAGATATCCTCATAAATGGAAGGGCTAAAATGCTCATCCAAGCCTTTAGGAAGAGCTTATCGAGTACTTATTTGATTATTTCTTTCCATCCATTGATACTACATAAGAGTTGCATCCTCTATAACAAAAGAAGCTATAATCAAACATTGTTCCTCTAGAGTATTATGAAAAGTAAAATACTTTTCCACTTTGAAAATCTAACTTAAAGCATCTTCTCCCAAAAACTTAACAATCTCTAATTTAATACCTTGCAAAAGGGAAATCAAGGTAACATGACCATAAATACCAAAAAATGATGATCCCTAAGTAGTATTATGATCATTAAGATCATGATGAAGGTTCTAATTCAAACTTACAGTATCCAACTTAGAATGTAACTCATGAATCGAATCTTGAATTTGAGTAGCATTTTTTGAGTATTCCTGCATCTAAGATTGCATTGCATGCATAGTCTTAGCCAAAGATGAGACTAAAGCTTGAAGCTTCTCCATATCCAAAGCTTGACTAACGTTCTTGCTACCCTTGCCAAGGACGAGAGCACCAAAATGTTAGGCCCATCGAATGAAGCCTAACCTTTAGAATATTAGGGTTATGTTTGACTAAAATATCTAGGTCTCTTTCCTCTCTCCTTTATTCTTAATTATTCAAAATTACTATAAGCTCTCTCTCTCTCTTTCTCCTTTTCTTTATTTGTTTGTGAGATCCAAACCAAATCTCCTTGTTAAACTCTCGTGTTTGTTTATCTATGGATTAATGATAACACCCTCTTTGTTGTTCTTGTGAAGTGCAATGTGTTGGCCTGTTTAGGTTAGCTAAACTTCAAGAAAGGAAAAGGAAGAAGAGACACCAAGTTTCTCAAAAGGGTGTCAAGTGTTTTGCCCTTTACTCATATTTTCTATTTATACTGTTGTTGTTTAGAATAATATTCAATACACTTTACAATTATTTCCCACCTATTTTCTGTTACATCTTCCTGTATTACATGTATTACAACTGAGATTTATACCTAATCAATTTACTACAACACGTAATTTGTTAGATCTATTGGTTATATAGTTTGTAAACCTATATTTTATTGGTTAAGTTCGACTATGCCATTATATAATACTTATGCCTTTTGGGTTCTGCTCATTGCCTATACCTTCTAACTGTAATAGGTTCCTTTTGAATAATTAACTTTTCCATCTATCTTAGGCATTCATTAACTTCTTATTAGTCTTAGGATAGTCGACCAAGGTAGTTGGAGTTTATACAATTTTCACCCCCATTTTCTTAGTTTTAATTATTTTTTGTAGGAAAATGTACATTTTTAATCCTCCATGTATATTGACTTTTCGATCTTTAGTCCCTATTTAACATTTTCAAAACCTTACAAAAATAGGATTTTTATCAAATCTATTATGTGTTATGTCTATCCAAAACATATAGCACCTTCAACATAGTTCGCAATAATTAATTTAATAAAATTGTAACATTAAATATATCTATTTATGTAATATAATAAATAATAAAATTGATGGTATGATATGAATAAAAATAGTAAAAAATTATTAAAAGAAAAACTAAAAGTAGGAAAAGGGGTTGGAAAAATATTGTGTATGCTACCCATCTCGTGGACTATCCGAAGAACAATGGGATGTTAATAGAAGAAAAAAACTCTTTTTTTTTCTTTTTTTTTTTTTTGTGGTTTTGTAAATATTGAGGTGAGACAAATAGAAGGAAAAAAAAAAAAGGTTTAGAATTCAAATAGAAAATTATCGAGACATTGAAGATTGAAAGTATACTTTACTCATGTTTATTTAATATTATCATTATAAAATTTATTATTATGGACCAAATAAAAGTTGTATATGTATATTTAAGGTTTTGTTTGCTGATCATGGAAGATTCGATCTTATGCAGTAGTTGTTTAATCGGAAATGGAAGCATAATTAAATTTGACAGCAACGGCAGGATATGAAATCCTTCAAATTCAATAACCTTATAATAATACAAAATATTTTATTATATATGTAGGATTAAAAAGAATATCTCAAGGGAAAACCAGTCCATCGTTTTTATTTCTTGTTTTTCTCTTTGTACCTTGAGCGTGGCCTGTTTGTCATTTATCAATTGGCATCCTTGCAATATAAACATTAGTTTTCTTAAGCTACAACGCAACAATAACATCAGCAATTTATATATCCATTGGTTTTTTCACCATAGAAGTCGACATACCAGTCAAAACAAATCGGCAAGGCGAACTATCAACGAATAATACATATGCATTTCGTTTTCATGAAGAAAAAGAATATACTTTCGGGATTTGTATCAATCCCAACTATTAATTTAAAAATTAATAATATTTAGAAGGATGAAAATTGAGAGAATCTCACTTCTATTAAACCTAAGCAAACATTCCGTTCATTGTTACCCTTAAATCTCGATCTAACAGCAGTCCACACCATTTTCTTTCTCAAAACTAAAACATTGTCCTCAACGTTCCACATAATCAAATGTAATTCAGAAAATGTAGTTGATATGGACTGTATCGCCTTAAAACCAATGATGTTTTCAAGTTTCGTTTTCTTCCTAATCCTCCTATTCATTACTTCACATACTAGGGCAAAAACTTGCATTACTTCATGTGGTTCCAACGAGACCGAAATTCGCTTTCCATTTTGGCTGAACAATAGTGATCCAAAAAGCCCCGACTGTGGTTATCCAGGATTTGCTCTCAGGTGCAACAACCGAAACCAAACAATCCTGACACTACCAAATTCCGGAGATTTCCTAGTAGACCACATAGACTATTATAGTCAAAACGTGGCCATCAGGGACCCTAATGGTTGCTTCCTTAAACGTTATCTAGCTGGTATCAACACTTCACACACACCATTCTGGCCACTCTACGTGCGATCTCTATATTTCCTTAATTGTACTATAAGCCCTCGTGTTGAAAGGACATGTTTGACTTCTAGAAACCATACGATCTGGGCTACGGATTCGTATACTGAAGCTTTGGATTTCTTACGTGATAATTGTAGCATAATAAAGGAGCTGTTGACTCCAGTTGAATATACGATTGATTTTAGCCGCGACGCCTTGGCATGGTACGAACCATACTGCAGACAATGTGAAATTAGGGGATGGTGCTACAGGAAGGGTTCCAGCCTGAAAATTGGTTGCCATTACTATGGTAAAAAAGGTAACTTCATAACTTGGTTTACTTCTCTTTGTGTTTCTTGCACTAAGCTTCAAAAACCTTATTTCTATTATAGCTCATAACATACGTTCTATATAGTTTCTACTCTCTCAACTTTGATGCCTCCACTTCCAAAATTTAAAGCTCCTCTCTTTCTCATCCATTATATTTGGCGAATCCATCGGTTCTTATTTCTATGTCCCCAGACTCACCACCTTCCGACAAAAAATCCATAAATTTTTTCGCTATTTCCCCGCCACAACCTGGGTAAATTCACTATCACTGCATTTGCCATTACAAGACAATTATCACAAATCTAATTAAGTCGTTGATCCAGGTGGTGAACCGGTATTTATTTGTCAGATGTTAACGGTTTTTTTTTTTTTTTTTAACTATATAAAATATATATGTATGTGTGTATGTATATATATTATCCCTATGAAGGATCATCTTATCCCTGAATGGGGTCTCAATGAATTAGGGAAAGTGATTCAAATTGGATAGGTTTTCTCTCTAAACTAATAAAAACTATAAATATGAGGTTTGACTTTTTGTGACTTTGTACCAAACCATACAGTTTATGAATTTTTTTTAAATTGTAAAATTTTTGTTTCATTCGATTTAGTTTACAAATTAAAGCATATTTTTTAGTATCGGAAAATATATTTACATAAAATGTGATCTCATATGAAATTATTTAATTTATTTAATAATAATAAGTATTTGTATCATGTTAGAGGTTAATTAAATCAATATATATCTGGCTAAGAGATTTAAAATTTTTATTTATAGTTGATTTCATTTATAAAAATAGTATATAGTATAAACTTTACATCAAGCTATGCATATAATTTATAAATTATAGTAATAAAATCCAATACATATACATTTCAATGAATGTAAATTAAATTTTTGTAAGTATTATATTAAAACAAAATAATTTTTTTAATTAAAAGAAAAATATTAATATGTTTTTTATAAAATGGTTTGATTCATTTTTACAGATTTGTTTGATTTATTTTTCTAAATCAATCATAAATTAATAATTTGGGTTTGGAAATTTTCTAAACCAAACCATGGAAAAGAACCATATTTTTTGTTTGATTGGTTTGATTTGAACAAATTTTTTCCTATACCTACTATATATGTTTAAATATAATTCAAACATTTTTTTACCTTTTCTATGCTTAACAATCAAACACCAACCATCTAGATATACAACCCCCTCACTATGATTCACCTTCTACCATCTCTCTTGCTCACATCACTCTCCTCCTTAGGAATGTGAATTAGTAAAACGATCATGAGCTTTTTGAGTACAACTCGATTTTACTCAAGTTCGAGTTGAAGATACTTAAGCTAAGTTTAAGTTTAAGTTGCTCGAGTAGTTAATTAAATCGGACTCAACCTTCATAGTGTTGAACTCAACTAGCTCATAAGTCTAATTGAGCTTATGTCAAATGTAAATATCAGTTGAGTTTGAATTGAATTTTAATATTAATATTATTATAGTTAAAAGAAATATATATTTTTAGATAGAGCGAGGTTAAATAAGCTTAATCTTCATGCCACTTCTAATTGAATATGAGCACAAAATCCTAAGTTGCATGGATGGTAGAAATTTGCCTAAACTAAGTATAACCTCTAGTTTCCCATGCCTATTCCTCTATGCTACATTATCATACAATGCCTCATGAGATTCCATTTGACCAGCATCATTAAGGAGTTTGGTTCCCTCTGGAAAAATTCAACTTCAGTGAATCAATACTTAACAATTGTTGTATAAGGTACCCAACAATGGAAAATTTTTTCAAGATATCTATTCGGAAGAAAACACCATGAAACCATATGGACTTTTTTCAAACGATATTTATATGCAACTTCTTTACAATTCTACTAAAAAAATTTTTATAAGTCATGTATCTTGAACTTTTTAAGTGTAGGATGTGCGTAGAAAAAGGTCAATTTTACATTGGTAAGAGTGCAAAGTATGATGATCTAATGGTCTATATTTATTTAAATAAAAAATATTAACTCTTACTCTGATATGTTTTTATACTGTTGTAAAATAAAACCTAGACGTTGTAAAAGAGTTCTTGGACCAAAAGTAAAATAAAATAAGATCATTGCACCTATTAGGATATGCATGTCTTCTAGTCGTATGATTATAAAACTTTCGTAAAATTTAAAGATGCCTGAAACGATTGAGTTCTCTCCAATACCCGTCAAAACACATACTATCTCCATTTTCATGTCTTGTATGCTTTCTATCTTTTTCAGGCTTTTCAAGAGGTGCCAAATATTGTCTCATCATAGGTGTTGGTATACCCGGCTTATTATTAACTCTTGGACTTATTCGGTTCGTTTATTGGAAAATTACAAACGACCGTCAGGTAGGTTCAGGTTCAAACGGTGCAATCGAGACCGTTCCCGCGCTAGCCACCCAACGGAGCGCTATTTTGACCGGCTTGGATGAGCTCACCATCGAGTCATACCCGAAGACCCAGGTCGATGCAAGTCGATCCTTGCCCAACCCCAATGACAATACTTGTGCCATATGCTTGAACGAGTATCAGCCTAACGAGACATTGAGAACAATACCAGAGTGCAACCACTACTTTCATGTAGAATGTATAGATGAATGGCTTAGGATTAACAAAACCTGCCCGATATGTAGAAATTTGCCTAAAAGGTCTACCTTAGCCACGCCTAATTCTTCACTGCCTTCGTCAGTCTCTATAGTTTCATCAGAAAGTTAAAATTTTATTCATTTTTATCATTATTTTGTCTATGTCCAAGCTTGCAATTGCAATTTGTCCACATTCGCAATATTTAATCTTGTAAAGAGAATGATATATAGTTATTTGTCTAAAAATTTATCCATGATAATATAAACGGGATTATGCTTTTCTTTTTTCTACCATTTTGAAGTACTATATTTCTGGAAGGGGATATATACATTGGGAAGTACTCCACATTTGCGGTAAAAAGTCACTCAACTCCTCATGTTTTGATTATTGAGAAATTTGAGTCCCTTAACTTTTTTGTCAAAATTCAACGTAATTGATAAGTAAGTCACTTAAATTTTTTATATTTATATTATCACCTCATGTATGTAATCTATGTGTACTCATACATTATTAAAAAAAAATAAAATAAGAACGAGACTTAGTCTTTTTATGAACAAAAACATAAAATACTTAAGTGACCCACTTTTTAATTCCAAAACCAATAAAAGAAGCAACTTTATTGAGTAATGACTAAAATAGTAAATAAATCAATGCCAAATTATAAGGAAAAGATTTATGATACAGAAGATTACGGCTTCTTTAAAAGGAATTTATATTGAAAAGAAAATTATAAATAAAATTATTTCAATTCATTTCTCTCATTTTCCTGGCTAAGTGCACTACTGGTTTTATTAGATTCCCGCAAAATTTGTGAAATTGAAGCATCGATAACATGCATGATGTTCTAATCCTCTAAATGGTCTAAAAAGCATCCTGAGCAGGTATGCAAAGAAATGGAAATCTACTGTATCACAATCCACGAATCAACTTCAATCTCTACGTTCTAAAATTTATGTTGAATTCAAAAGTTCAACTCGTTTACAACAAGAAAAAGCTCGATGACCAGAGACAAACACCATCCCAATATCCCTCTAAGGTGCATCAAGCCCAGATACTAACTTGTCGGTGATGAACTCACATTTACCAATTGAAGGACAAAGCCTTGAAACGCTTCTACTAGCAATTGATTCCCTTAGCCTACCAACTAAAAAGTTAAGTTTAAATAACTTGTTGCCTTCAACAAGCGGTAGTGGTACTGGATCTGTTGGATTTATCAATAATGGTTTGCACACTATCGTCCTACAACACATCTTTGTCTCCAAGGGTATTTGTTTAGTTTGATCTTAATGAACAACTTGCAATGCAATATTCATAGGTGTAAACCTTGATGCCGATAATTTAGGTGATAGTAAAGCAACTCTAGATTGCACAGTAGCAATGGTGGCAGCAATAGCCATACCTGACGGGAATTGCAAGAACTCATTGAGGAATTGATTGAGGACGAAGTATTTTTTTTTTTTTTTTTTTTTTTGCATTATCCACACTATGAGCAAGACTTTAGAAGGGTTATGGTGCATTTCCATTGGCAAGATATTGTCCTCAGACGTTAGAGGAACTTGCGCAACAATGTCAAGATAAGTCTCTTGCTTGTGTGTTCCTCTCTCCTATCCAGCCTTCTTGCTTGTGGGTGCCATTTGATCAAATCCTTCTTTACCTAAAGGAGATATAGGGGTGTTGCTATAGATGGCCCATCACATGCACGTTGCCTATTGGATGACCTTCAGAAGCCTTAATTCAATGGCACATGAAGGGATGTGATTAGACAAAGGTACAGAAGACGAACATGTAGTCTCATTTACCTAAAGCATACGCATGACTAAAGATCATTCTTGATTGTTCTTCATGAAAATACTTATTCTTTCTTCTAAGGGAAAATTGTAGCATCACAATGGCATTTCTTTAATCTTTCGAATATGTCCAATGAGGAGGAGGAGACATCTATTCATAGATTTCATAGCTCATTCTCAACCTTCGAATATCTATAGAGATTAATGGATGAGATGAACCTTCTTTAACATTCACTAGATCAACCTTATGATATGTACTCCTTATTTTAGGCTTTATTGTATAATGGATTGTTTTGTTGAGCCTGTTATAACCCAAGCCCAATTATCTTGTAAATAAGCTTATAAAATTGATTATTAAGTGCACAAGCCAACCAAAAATGGCCAAGAGTTGGTAATCCCTAATATGGGTCCACCAAGCAAATGCTCCTATGGCATTACTAAATACTCAAGCCTACTCCTTAGGCACAACTATTAGCCCAAAGAGTCAGACCATCACATTAAATCAGGTCAAAATCAATTATCAAATAAGTCCTATACAATATATTGTCCTTAACTTCCATTGTTTAAAATCAATTCATTTATGTCTTGAAATAAAAAAGCTGCAGTATAGTTATTATCATGCCTTAATATTTTCACGAATGAAAAGATTTTATTCCTTTACTATAGATACCTTTCCTGAAAATATTTCATTAATTGAAGGACTGCTAATAATAAACAATGAAAATTCAAATTGATGTAGTTTTGATTTTTATAGAGGGTCAAAATGTCATTTACTGCTACAGCTGTATTTTGTAAAGATTTGAAATGGTTTATTCATTTTCAGTGTAAGAAAAGAAATTAAATATAATTTAAACCAATAAAAATTATTAAATTATATATATACCCCTTTCTTACACTGCAAATGAATAAACCATTTCAAATCTTTACAAAATACAGCTGTAGCAGTNTTCAGTGTAAGAAAAGAAATTAAATATAATTTAAACCAATAAAAATTATTAAATTATATATATATATATATATATATATATATATATATATATGTGCGTGCGCACATGTGTGAGTGTGTGTAATTGAGAATAAAACAACCGCAGAGTATCTCCAAGGTGATCAATGGGATAAGGAGAAACTGTCATCTACATTGCACATCCAATTGGCCAACAATGTAGCAATTCCCATCTGCAGATCAGACAGCGATGAAGCATATTGGAAACTTTCACCAGATGGTTCCTTCTCGAGTAAGCGGTCATGGAATTGGATTCATCATAAACAACAATCTATAAATTTAGCATGCTTGTGGATTCAATGGATACCGACCAGCATGTTAGTGTTCATATGGAAACTAATTGGCAAAAGGAATCCAACTGATAACAGCATTACAAAGCTACTGATTCGTGGGACCATTGTATGTTATTGGAATGCTCTTTAATTTGTCGATCATCGAAGAAGACCTCGTTATGTGGTCTAGCCCATGTTGGCCCCCCTTGAATTTAAAAAATAAAAAATTCAACCGCTTCAAATTGGACGCTTGTTTCACCGCCCCCAATCCCTATAAATACATGGCTCATGGAATAATTATGCTATAATGAGCATAATGAGAAGATACAATCAATAACCAATGATGAGGTAGGTAATCATCGGTGATGAATACGTACTCACAAAACAAAAGACGAGTGATAGAGATCAGAAAAAGCAACAATTTTTAGAGTTCGGTATTGGGGGATTTCAGGTAATGTTCTTCTAATCTAATTGTGTGTATGTTTTTTTTTTTTACATTACTCAGTTTATCCAAGTGATTGTATGAGTGTTTGTATAGATTTTAGTAGAACTGGGGAAGACATATATTTGTAATTTCATTATTGTTATAGAGGAAGTATTTTGTTAGTGCACTCTCTTGATTTCCTATTTCAAGTTTCCACATAAAATCTTGATTTACGTTATTTATTTTTCTTAGTACTTGTTATTTTATTACTTCCAAATCACACACAAGAAAGAAGTTAATTACTTATATGGTAGTAAGCAATCCTTTCCCAACAATTGGTATTAGAGTTAGCTTGGTTTTGGTTTATTTTAATATTTAAGCTAGGTTTGCTTAAGTAATATTTGTGTGACCAATATGAACGAGTCAACTAGTGCTTGATAAAATTGACATCATTGAATTATTTGATATGTGAGACCAAGATGGACGATCTTTTATATCACAAAGATTTATATACACCATTGAATGGTGATAGTGTAAAGTTAAAAGATATCTCTAATGATAATTGGAAAATTATGCAAAGAAAAACCGTTGAATATATCCTACAATGGATAGACAATAGTACGTATCAGTAAATTACTCAATAAACTAAGCAGATAATAATAGTGAAAATTAGAGTTTATGTATAAGAGACAAACCATGTTAAACAAGGCTTCTTTGATAAGAAAAATTGTGAACCTCAAATATAGAGACAATTCTAGCATGACAAAGCACTTATGTGGCTTTTGGGGTTCAATAAATCAGCTGACCACCATGAAATTAGAGCTTGATGATAAAGTGTAAGCTTTGTTATTGTTAAGTTCTTTACCAAATAGTTAGCAAATGGTAATGGATAGTTTGATAAATGAAAAAGCCAGGTGAAAGGAGCATGGTGTGAATTCAAACACATGAGCACTAATTACTAATAGTGCAAGACAGACAAGGAAGAAGTAAATGTAAAGGCCCTGATAAAAGATTTGATAGATATAGGGGATGATCAAAGTCTAGAAGAAGAATTAAATATTATTGTTGCAATATGCTTAGCCATGTGAAATGAAAATGAAAAATTTGGAAATGAGAACAAGGGAAAGAAAAAGGTTAAGACAAAAATAAAGATATTATAACATCTTAGCAATTTAGTATTGTTAAGAATTTATCGAAATTTTGATGAAAAGTGGGACTCACTGGTGGCAAAATCTTCTGGTGATTGGTAAAGCAAGGGGATCAATTGGAAGGTCAAAATGGGTAATGCTTCAACGAGTGGTAGCAACAACTTGGTGTCAGGTCATCCTTAAGCCTTTGAACTATATGTGGACAAATTTATGCTTATAATTTCTAAATTTTACCTAAATTTTTCTAAAACTCCTAAAAGCTCCACCAAATTGTTCTCTTACTCTAAACAACCTAAAGTGTAACATTGAAGATTGGGAAGTGTTTATACTGGTGTTTAGGTAGTGGGTTAGCTTAATACATGGTTTACAAGTGACTACTTAACAATTATCATTACTTTTTTTTCCCTAATGCCATGGGTCTAAACTTGCCAAATCTCCTAATAATCCTACATGCATGGCTGCCATACCCCTTGTGTGTCAAATCCGTGGAATTTACTCACTTCTCATTATTTATTTACTATTTGTTTAACTAATTTACATATAATTCATATAAGGTTTTTGTTAATTTTACTAATATGTATTTTACATATTAAATATATTTAACATATGTACATTGATGTTGGTATTTCATGCCATTTTTTTACTTTCATTATTTACTTAAGTTATTTATAGGATTTTGTTACATTTCATAACTCAAATTTCACAATTCCAATAATTAATGAATGATATCGATACTATGAACCTTTTTACTATATTTTTATTTTGTTAATCCAATTTTCATATATGAATTCACGAGGTTACTTCAAATAATTTTGATGGCTCAATCATGAATTTCAAGTCAAAACAAAGAAATTTTATGGTTACCCCAAATTCTAGTGTGTAAGCCCTAATTATTAGTTGGTGGGGCTTACAAATGATCCATATAATCTTCCATTTTTCTATTTTTCATAAATTATATGTGATTAGAAGAAATGGTTACACTTTCATTTTATTGTTGAAAATCATCAGTAATCTACTACTTATATATTAACTCTTCATGCATGTCTCTTGCACATTTTTCATTTTCAATGAAATAATTTTTTGTTTATGTTTCTATAATATATTATTGTATTATACTCCAATGGACATTTTTTGTCCATTGTGGTTAAAAAATCCTAATTGATAAGTAAATGATTCTTTGAGTGATGTATTTCTTATATAATTAAGCTTTGTTTAAAATTATATTATAAAATATGGTCATATGTGTAGTTAAGATTTCGGTGATTCTTAGTGTATGGGGAAAATAATTGTCCGAAGATTATCCAAATAATATTTTATAATAATATTGCTTATCATGCATGCATATAACCTATGATGTATAATTTATAAATCATATGTAAAGATAAGTTACGCTATTTATTTCTTTTATTATATAATTATTGAGTTCTCTCATAATTGTTTTGATGATAACAAAAAAGAGTTAAAAATAATTAACAAGTGTGTTAAGTGTATAGATTATTATGAACTGTCAAGTTTTTTATTTGAGTCTTACTTTAAGAGTCAGAGGACAAATTAGGAAATATATAAAAGAATTTGAACAGAATAATTTTTTGACAAAACATTACAGAATAAGTGTTATTTTAGATTATTGATGAATTGAAGGCTTAGCTCCACTTATTAGCTATATTTGAGTAATATGTCCAGTACATTCCACTAAGTTGGACACATATCCATAGGGATCGAGGAGGATAAAATTAATTATTTTAAGACAAGTTTTTTTAAAGAGGAGATTATGACATGACCTATTGTAGTTGTTTTTGGACAAATTATTACAATTGGATTTTAGAGATATCAACTATATATTTATGCAAATTCAAGAGAATTTCGTGGAAGTTAAAATCAAATTTTATTTAAAGCTTAAGATCAAGCTAGATGTGTACTTAAGTTTTAAGATAAGAATAAATCTTCTCAAGTTGTTGCAATTTTTTTTTTTAAATTCAAAATTAGAGAAGATTTTGTGTCACTTTGGATAACAATTAGCCGATATTTGATTAAGTACACGTGCTAATGATCATCCTAAATATTCCTTAAAAGATCAAGTCTAAAATTCAAAATAAAAGTTTCAATATAAGCTCTAAGATTTTAGGAAGTTATATCAAGATAAGGATTCAAATTTTTGAAAGACCCTATTATATCGCCCTACCTTCTATATGTCTACTTAAAAATCTTTTCTTAAATTTTAGTACTTAAAGACGGTTCGTTATTGTCATCCTTGAGTTAAGGATAAGGCAAAAACAATAATCCACCTATTATACAACAACATGAAACACTTGTTTTCAAAGCTCATCTCATTCGATATAACAAACCACAATGAAAATCTTTATATTAATGAGCTCTACTTAAAGTATCACAACTATATAATTAAAGGTATGAAAATGAGTTTAGGCCTATGAGTTAACTCATTTAACACACTTCAAAAGCGAGTTTTGATCAAATATTTTTAACCTGTATAAAAGTGGACTTTTTAATCCACTTTAAGTGGGCTACTAGCTCGCTTTTTATTTGGAAAAAAAAAAGAGAAAATAAAATAATCTGATTTTATAATTGTTTATTTATTTATATATTTATTATTATTGTTTTTGCACTAAGGAGATAAGGATATGTCCTTCGATTTTATATTGCAAAATCATCTTCATTACCCTAAGAATTGAGATGTATGGAATCTTCCACTTTGCAATCTGTATGTAGAAATAGACCGAGTGGTCTCATCTCAAATTTTGTTTTATTTTTTCGTATTAACATTGAATGCCATATGCCAATGATGGATATTAAAATATTGAAGTGAGCTCCTACAACTTATGTGAAACATGATAAGGATTAAGGAACCAATTCCCTTATATGTAACATCTTACAATTGTAAGATATAAATATTTATTAATTCCATTAAAAAGTATGTAGGTTGGCACGTTTAACTCGTAGGTCAAAGTGAGTCGGGCTAGCAAAATTCAAGCCCATTTTTAAAGCGAGCTAGAATTGGTTGGCCCATTTTACCCTTGTGCATAAGTAGGCCGAGCCAGATTAATCCGTTTACTCCACTTGCACAATTCTATATATAATGTTATACATGATGTTATACAAAGCCTAAGTAAAACATTTACAATCACTAAGTTGTAAACCACACATATTATATTGATACTTCTTATAAAGTCACTTCTTAGAGCTTAAGGTAAATCTTGCAATTCCTTGATCTTTCTCAAGTGAAACAACTTCACTAAGTGCTCCAAAGTATTCTTGCTCCAATGATGTTCTTCATAAACTTCTTACTTAACTAGAGGATAAGACAACTTATCTCCTCGACTAACTATAAGCTGAGTGAGAGTGGATAAACAAATAGTAATACAAGCAATAGCATAGCACAATCACCAAGCAAGTTATCATTTCAATCACATAACTATTTAGTCTAACCAAGCAATGCAAATATAACAAATGCGTGTTATGCTAATATACGTGAAATGTATCGGTATCGATATCCTAACCTAACCCTAGCCATCCGATTAGTCGACACTCTCGAGCATCTAGATACAACATCTAAGAACTTAGAAAACTCAGCCTAGCAATAACTATGGTTATGGTTATGATTATGATTATGATTATTGGTTAAATGCAAAACTATATGTATGAAAACCAGTTTATATAAACCAAGCTACCTGCTTTACAAAACTAAGCTTTCAAAAGCTAATTTGCTTACTTAACCAAAACTTTGGTTTTCAAAATAAAACTTTGCTAAGCAAAATCTTAGTTTTAGAAAACTTGACTTATAGGTCCTTTTCGTGCTATATCATGTGTTGACAGGGCCTTTTGGACATAGAGCCCTCAGTTCTATAACGACCTAATTGGGCTTATGGCCTAGGCCATACCTATTTAAACCCAACCTTCCTATCCTTGTGGTTGACCTCAGCTTAGGTTCATTACATAATCTGCCCAACTATGGTCACTAATGGCTAGGAGACTGCAGATATGGTTAAGTAACCGAGTCAACAACTACTTCCTACATTTGCAGACCGCGTTAGACCTTGTAACTCCACTACCCATTACTTGTGAATATGGCTTCTACCTACTAACTCCTCTCTAACCGTCGACTCCACTCCTCTATATATTACCCAATGATAAACTACTTGATACTTTGTACACTAGAGTCTTCCCTTTGCATTCGAGTACTCTTGCTATCTTTACACACCTAACTAACTTAAGTATTATTGTCGCCACATCAGATAGCACCTAATTACCCCTCACTATTCTTTGTTTTGTAAGTTCACACAATAGCATAAAAGCCCAATCTCAGCTAATCTCTATCAACCTAAACCTAAAGATGATATTTGGCACCATCTATAGGAACTTAGATCCAACCTCTTACCCAAATACACACTAAACACTATCCCAAACACCACCCTTGATCGTTAGCATGTCTTGCATCAACAACCCTAAGAATAACCAATTGGTGAATAAATGACTTAGCAACAACTAACCTCCAGCTAAGGAGATGCTTGAATAGCACTTGGAGTGCCTAAAGCACCTGCTTAAGGAGTTTTTTACCCAAAACAAGTTACTCTATGCTTGCTTTAAGGATGCTAAGAGGTATAGTATGTAAACCCATTAGCCCTAAGCTTCTAATGCCCATATTGGGCACAATAACCAACAATAGTAGTAGGAAAATGGCAAGGATCAACTACTTGATCCCTTAATGAGGAACAATAAGTGCGATCTATGGCCACTTGCAATTATGCCTTTGTTAGCAATTAGTAAGTAGTCAACTCCCATAGAGTACTGACAAACTCTACAATGCACTGAGCTTACCCAAAGACAATGCCAACCTCAATTAGCTCTATACGATCATAAGAAGGCTCTCCAAGCAGCAAGGAAATATGGCAGTTGACAATGCTGGGTTGATCACCAATAATAAAACCCCCTTCACCAAAGGTGTCCAAGATGAAGTTTTGCCTCCTAACAACAAACTTCGTACCTCGGACCAATACGACGGCACTAGTGATCCTAATGATCACCTCCTCTACTTCCGTACCTTTATGAACCTCCATGGTCATAAGAATGCTATAATATGTAAGGCTTTCCTAGGACCTCTAAGGAAAGTAGCTCAGACATGGTTTAATTACTTACCCAAGAACTTTATCGACTCCTTTGATGAGCTAGGACATAGGTTTCGTCTCCACTTTAGGGCTAATAAGTCTCCGTCTAAGGATACTTTATCCTTGTACTTGATCAGCTAAAGTAAATAAGAGACTCTACGTAAGTATATAGCCCATTTTAACAATGCCATAGTTGATATCCCTCAGCTGGATAAGGGAGTAGTAGTGCATGTCACATAACTCGACATAAGACTTTTAGGAGACTTCTTTTACTTGCTTATGAAGAGTAAGCCAAAGACCTTGGTAGAGTTCTAAAATAAGGCCTAGAAATACATAGACTAATAGGACAACATCCATGCCAGGTACGATACTAACTGAGAGAGGTTAAGCAAAAAGAAGGACAAAGATCAATGGCAAGGCATCGAACAGAGTTGAGTAGTAAGGCTGGGCTAGTAAGAAGCATTGAGCCTAGCAAAACCCACTTCTCCCTCCCATCTATACACAGCATACCCCTCTAAACCAACCGATTGCTTAGGTCTTCACAGAGGTATAGAATAGAAGCTTGCTATAGAAGCCCCCTAAGATGAGGAGGAACCTTGATCGTCAAAACTCAGATAAGTATTGCTAGTTCCATGAAGACCATGTGATGTAAATAGTAGCCAAGATCAGATAAGGTCAGTCAAAAGGATTAGTTTAAGCTTATTGAAAGCTTGAAAAAAAAGTGATGGGGATTATGTGAAAGAATAAACGTAAATGAAAAGTAAGCAAAACCTATGAACAATTCCGATGGACATGACGTATCAATGGAACTTCCGATGACTCATGGCACAACTCGATATGACATATGAATTAGTCTAGTAAGGTTACTCACCACCTAGCCTTGCTTAAGGATTAGGATAAGAGTGAGATAAATGTAAACAAGCAGTGTTTATGAGAGAAAAAATGTCAAGTGTATTAATGTCAATCTGATTATCGTTATGGCTACAAATACATAGGGCATTTATACTTAAGAATTTAAGGCAACATGCCTAAAATGGAAAAGACAAAAAGAGTATAATCCTAAAGAAGTAATGTACAAAGTATAGAAAGGGTAAAAAAGAATACTTACGGAAAAAGAATACATATGGAAAAAGAAATGATTATAGTAGCAAATCATAGGAGTGGTCCTAAACACATGGCAGTAATGCATTGGTGGTGCTATTGGAGGGCGTAGATAATGTAGTATGGGCTAGCTGGATAGCCGAGAAAGAGTTCCATGCAGTCACGGGTTCATCCGAATAGGAGTGGATGAGGATTCGTGCAAGACAAGACTCTTAGCTTCTTAGTAGTAATGATGTTGAGCAAGTGGTCAAGTTGGACAGGACCGAGCTAGTGCATAGAGCATGGCTATCATTAGGGCATTCTTCTACTCGACACATAAATTCCAAGAGATGGCAAGTCACTTAACTCAATAAGTAAAGTTGGTTAGTAATAAGATACTCAGCCTTGGTAGAAGTTGGTTGAAGCAGGAGGATTTACCTTAACAATCCTTCTAGTCCTCAAGCTCGGCTGTAGGTTAATGGTTTAGTAGCCTCATTCCCATCACCATTGCTACACCACGGAGAAGTGCTTCTAATTGAATAACGCAATTAAATATTCTATTTAACGAGGCTTCTTCAACAAATATGTATCCTAGTTAAGGAATGATGACCATTCCAATGTGACGAAGACAAAACACCTCAGAGGCGGCAAATCGAGGGTACTCGAGTAAAGTAAAATGAAGATCTCTGTAACAACCGAGCCTCTAATGATAAAATGAAGATCTCTACAACAATCGAGCCCCCAATGATTGAGCTCCTAACATCGTGATCATCATAATCATTAGGGAGCCACACATAAGGAGTTGGTCGAGCACCAGTAGCTTAGGTAATGCCTCGTCTAAGGTGTTGGCTATTAGAGAAAAGAGGGAGAAGATTAACACTTCAATCTCTTTCTCCAAGGAGGACTTGAGGGGGTAAACACCCTTCATCAAAACGCCCTTGTAATAAGGGCAAGAATCACAAACTTTGAGGTCCTCAAGATTATGGTAGACACTGACAACTCTATTGACATCCTCTTCAAGCATACATAAGAAATGATGAGGAGCAAATTGTCAGTCAAGATAAAGCCCTACCACCATAATCACTTGATGGCTAGTAGAGATTATCGTAATCAATTACCCATCCCCTTATAATGCTCTTTTGGGATGATAGAGCCTGAATGCTTTCAGAGCCATTACCTTGTCCCTCCATCTAAAGACCAAGTTCCTAACCCCTACTAAGGCAAGAATTTGTAGGTATGACCAGAAGCTCTCCCAAAAGCTTTATGTCAAGGCCGCTAGAGCTTATGGTGTCTTCACTCTAGAGACCGACCTATGGGAGAAGGTGGCTGAAAGAAGGGAGCCAAGTGAGAAAATAGAAGAAGTACAGATTAGCGTCGCTCCTAACCAGACCACCAAAGTCAAGATCAAGACCCTTTCCAAGGTAAAGGAGGAGATAGTTACCCTCTTGCGGGCCAATTTAGATAGGTTCGCTTGGTCAGTGTTAAATATGCCTAGGATCTCCCCCCCAACCTAGCGACCCACAACCTCAATATTGACTCTAGTATGCAAGATATCAAATAGAAGTAGAGGCATTTTGTGCTAGAAAGGCAGGTTACTATAGAGGAAGAAGTGTAAAAGCCGCTTAAGGCCAACTTTATTAGAAAGGAGAAGTATCTGACCTAACTAGCAAATGTAATACTAGTTAAGAAGAAGTTTGGGATATGGTGCATGTGTGTCAATTATACCAACCTCAATAAAGCTTACCTAAAAGGCTACTTCCCTCTCCCAAAGATCGACCAATTACTCATTTCCACATCGAGATACGCCTTACTCAACTTCATGAATGCCTTCTTGGGCTACAATCAAATCAAGATGGACTCGAAAGACAAAGTCCATACCTCATTTGTCATTGGCTTTGATACATACAGCTACACTATCATGCCCTTTAGCCTAAAAAATGCTAAGGAAATATATCAACATATGGTAACCATGTTATTCAAGTCCTAACTCAAGTGAAGCATGGAAGTGTACATCGACGATATGATAGTTAAGAGTAAGTAGCTGGATAATCATGTTTAGGACCGACAGGAATCTTTCAACCAAATGAGAAAATACAACATGAAATTAAACCCCCAAAAGTACGTATTCGAGGTTGGCTTAGGTAAATTCCTAGGCTTCTTAGTCACTTAAAGAGGATTCGAGGCCAACCTTGAAAAGATATGAGAGATATGAAGCCCCCTTCCTTGGTCAAAGATGTATAAAAGCTCACTGGTATAGTGACCACGCTAAGCAAATTTGTCTCCAAGAACATAAATAGATGTATTGAGTTCTTCAAAATCCTCAAGAATCCTAAGGGTTTTAAATTAACTCCTTAGTATGGGGTAACATTCCAGTAGTCGTAGGACTTCTTCACACACCTTCAAGTCCTCTCCAAGCCTGTTTAAAGGGAGGACTTGTATTTGTACATGGCAGGTAGTGATTGAGCAATCTCCTATGTACTAGTCAAAGTAGAAGAGAGAGAGCATAGGCTTGTATACTACATTAGCCACATACTCTAAGGACTTGAGGTCGGGTACACCAAAGTAGAAAAATTTGCCTTAGTCATCATCATCTCACTACATAGGCTTAAGCCTTACTTCTAGGCACACCAAATCATCGTACTTATAGATCAGGTACTATGCGCATTGTTGTAAAAGCTAGATGCGTCTGAATGGATAGAGAAGTACACGATGGAGCTGAGCACGTACGGAATCTAATATCAACTATAGAGGCTTATAAGGCATAAGCGCTAGTCAACTTCATGATTGAATATACAAGCGAGGAGGAAGCACCACTAAGGGATGACAAGCAGGTGTAGACTCTCCATATTGATGGATCAACCACCTTGGGGGGTAGAGTTATGGGTTTAGTGCTAACTGAACCATACAAAATCACTATTTTCCATACCCTCAAGTTTGGGTTCAATACTAGCAATAACAAATCCAAATAGAAGCACTGATAGCTAGTCTCAAGTGGGCTAAGGAGATTGATGCTGAGCACCTATAAGTTTTCTTCGACTCAATGTGTGTTGTTTAGTAAGTCTAAGGTAAATACGAAGTTAGGGACAACACCATAGCATGATACTTGGAGAAAGAGAGGAGTTTCCTAGCCAAGTTTCCTTCGTAAACCATCATTAAGACCCCTAAATCGAAAACTCAACAGCAGATTGGTTGTTCAAGCTCACCTCCATAAGGATATAGAAGCCCAAGATGAAGGACAGGAAGATTTTCATAGAGTACTTGCTAAAGAAAAGCGTAACTCCAAACTCAATTGAGGTCTTAAAGCTTACAGTAACATTACCTGAGCCAAGCAAGATGGGCCCCATCTGAAGTTACTTAGAGTAGGGCACACTCCACGAAGACAAGAGAGAGGCAAAGAAATTGAGATACCATACAGCCAACTATACGTTGGTTAATGGCATCCTGTACCGTAGAAGAGTCAACCTTCCCTTACTCAAATGCCTTCAAGCAAACAAGGGCCTACACGTCATGGAAGAGCTATACACTGGAGTGTATAGCAACCACATCCATTCCCAAGCCCTTTACATTTGAACTCTACAACTTAGATACTATTAACTTACCATGAGGTAGGATACTAAGGTCATAGCCTAAAAATGCCCCCAGTGCCAAAAGCATGCACCAATCAGTCATACCCCTAGCACTAATCTCTAGCCCTTAACTAATTCGTATTCATTTGCCTTATGGGGCATCAACATTTCTGGCACCTTCCCCATGGCTTCGGGAGGTTAGTAGTACATTATCGTAGCTATCAACAACTTTACCAACTAAGGTGGGGCTAAGGCTATAACTAAGATCACTAAGAGGAGCATTGAGTCGTTTGTTTAAAGTAATATCCTCTTTAGATTTGGGGTGCCCTACGCCGTTGTCATAGATAACATGCGTCAGTTTGATAACCCCAAGTTCAAAGAATTTTGTGCCAAGCACCACATTACATTACGTCGATCACCTAACCTCAATTGAATGGTCAAGTTGAAGTAGATAATCAAGTCATCCTTGAGAGCTTGAAGAAGAGGGCAAACCAAGCTTAAGGCTCCAAGATAAACAAGCTGTCAAATGTCTTGTAGGGAATATAAGACCACCCACCGCACCTCTATGAGTGAAACCCCTTTTCGCCTAATGTTTGGATTAAAGGCAGTCCTACCTACCAAACTAGAGCTTCTAAACATCTAGACTCAAATTTTCAACGCTATTCTAAATGAGTCCCTACTATAAGCCAGCATTGATACTGTAGAAGAAATCAAAGACCTTATCGCAACTCGGGTAACTACTTACCAACACCGAGCAGCTATATACTATGATTAGAAGGTCAAAAGTAAAGAATTTAATGTTGACGACTTAGTCTGCTAGAAGCTACAAGCTACAAGCTCACAAGAAGGACAATGCCAATTAGCTCCTAATTAAGAAGACTCGACCAAGGTAAGAGAGAGCTTAGGCAATGGAGCATATAGATTGGAAAGATTAGATGGTTAGCTCATCCCATGCACCTAGAACGTCGATAATCTTACACCATACATTGATTAATGTACAAGCCCCTTATAAATCTTTTTATGAATATCAATGAAAGTTCTATTCCATACAAGTACTGTTTAACTCATTCCTTCTCTTACTCTCATACTAAGTCCTAGCCCTCAAAGGGTAAATGAATTCGCTACTTAGGCAAGTTAAAATGTCACCAACCTAAACCTCGGGTAGGGGAAATACCCCTTATACAACTGAGTAACTCCTATTAACTGGGTAGGTCAAAATGCCACCAACCTGAAACCACCCTCTAGCCAAGTAACCTTAGAAAAGGGAAACACCCCTTACACAATTAAGGAACTCCCACTATTAGGTAGGTTGAAAAGCTATCGACTTGATCTTCTACGGATAACCTCAAGAAGGGGAAACACTCCTTGTATAACCGAAGGACTCCCACTACTTAGGTAAGTCAAGAAGCTATCGACATGAAACCCCCCTAACATCCCCGGCCCCCCTCCTCCCTACAGGTTAACCTTAGTAAAGGGAAATACGCCTTACATAATTAAGAAACTACCACTATTGGGTGGGTTGGAACATTACCGACCTGACCCCCTATGGGTAACTTTAGAAAGGAGAAACACCCCTTATACAACTAAGGGACTCCCACTACCTGGGCAAGTTGGAATATTACTAACTTAGCCTACCCCAGGTAACTTCATCAATAGGAAACACCCCTAGTACAACTGAAGAACTCCCACTACCCAAACAAGTGGAACACCACTGACTTTGCCTCTATCAGGTAACCTCTATAAGGAGAAATACCCCTTGTGCAATAGAGAAACTCCCCTATTAGATGCATGTTTACAACTAAGCAATTAAGTACAATAGACTAAACAAAGAAGCAAGAAGTATTGACAAAACTTGAAGAACATAAAGCAAAGTGAATGTACTAAATGCAAAAGCTCAAATTCCATTAACAAAGAAGGCATTTACAGGATTAAGGTTAGCATCCTAACTTACTTTATAATTTCCCCTACCTAAGTATGAGAAAAATAAACAAATATAAAAAAAAAAAAAAAAGAAGGGGGAAGGTTGGGGGGGGGGGGGGGCTGGGAGGGGTTGTAGGTAGGGTGGTGATGGTGAAGGGAAGGGGGATAACTATTCATTATTTAAGATTAATAAACTTCAGAAGCTCCAAAAAGTCTAATGCCTTGATCCATTCGAAGGGCTGATCTATTGGTGGTCTCAGCTCCTAAGATGTCTTGCCTAAAGCTGTAAAGGGAAGGGCCAAGGTTTGCTATCTTGGTTCAATAGGAGGATCACCCCAACCTTAATCATCCTTGGAAGCACTCTTAAAGGAGATCTGCTGAGCTACTAGAGTAGAGGTGGATGGAGGAATCGCTTGACCATCCTTGGCAGCAGGAGGGGCGTCTTAGATAACATTAGCTGCCTAAGTAACATCTCTCTCTCTTGCTTGGGCCACCCTCTCATTCCTATGTGTGAACTCATCCAACCAATTCAGAAAGCCTGAGTCATGGTTAGGATGATGTTCTTATATATTCCATTGAATCTCCTAACCGCACTTAATGGAAATATCCTTGTACTTCTTTACCCACCACCATAATTTGACGAAGTTCTCTATAGCCTTCTCCTTAGTAGCCTTACTAAGTACCTTGTCGATCTCCAGATCAATGATGAACTCCTTCATCTCCATCTTTGAAGAGCCCCTTTATTCTTTACACCAGGCTAACCTTTTGATTGGCTAGCTCCAATGAAGTGTTTTCAATAGAATCATATTCAACTACCTTCATTGCCAACTCAGTCTATAGTTGGGAGACCGACACTTTTAGCTCTAGGTTGCACTGGCCAAGCTCCACCTTAGCCTTCATCTCCTCTTCTAGCTTTTTGGAGAGTTTAGCCTTAAACTTGTGCTCCTCTTCTAGCTGAGCCTTTAGCATCTTAGCCTCCTTTTTAGTCTCCTCAGCCTCTTGCTAACCTTCCTTCTCCTTCTGCAAGGTAGCCTCCAGAGCAACATTTTACACATAACAATGACATAGATGTCAGTTAACCCTATGGAATTTCCTACAAATTCGCTTAAAAGAAGACTTTGCCTCCTCTAAGTCCTCTTATATACTAAGCACAATTGATTAGAGGTCTTTTACCCCCAACCAACATTTCTTTGTAATGATTTACCCATAGTAGCACCTAACCATGATACTACACATTGAAAAAGATAGCATTAGTAGCAAAAAGAAGACTTGGGAAAACATTACTAAAAGAAGGGCAACTTTTAGTGACAAATATGTACCTAGCAATTCAGGGAGCTAAGGTAGCCTCCAAATTTGATGGGTCATCTAGTAAGTGTACCGATGTCATCTCCAAGATGCTCCAATCAATGGGATTATAAGATCCCATTGATACCTCCAAGCTAAGAGACCTATGCTACAATGTTATATCACTACCCTAGATTCCCTACTAGGTTCGAATGATCCTCCCCTTATACTGCCTAATGTCCAACTCAGAACCCCCCTCATAGAGCTAAGTGTCCTTCAACTCATACAAAACCCCTTTACTGTTGTTCAGAATAGTTTTATCCCTCTAGTGCTTCTCCTAAGCCTTAGCTTGGGACATTCTCATTTACTCCACTGTGAGATAGGGATGGCCAAATGGGAGCCACTCGGACAATGGTTTTCTAGGTGGCATTAGTAGCTTAGACCTCTTTGAAGCCAATGCCTCCTTCCTCCCCTCTTCAAGAAGCTTCCTCTTTTGGCTCGCAAACCCATCAATAATGCTAGTTTTGGGCCTCTTTCTTTTGTCTTTAGAGAAAGAGGGGGACAAATTAACAACTCCATCTTGTTAGTAGTAGCCTCATCCCCTACTATGATGGGCTCAGTTGGAGGAGGAAGAGGAGACGATGACTAGAAGGTCGGCAACCACAAGCTCCATGGGAGCTCCACTTATAGGAAACCCTTAAGGTATAGATGGTGATTTCACCTTGCTTGTCTCACTTGTAGTGTTCCTTTTGGGGGCCGTAGCCCTCTTGGCTAGCTTAGCTATACCCTGAAGTCCCCTCAGTAGCTCTAACTTAGAGGGGCATAGAACCTCAGCTAGTTTCTTACTTGTAAAAGAATAAACAAATACTATTAACAGAAAGATAAATACGATACGATCATTTACCAACTCCGTCATGACCAACATTAGTAAGGAGGATCCTTCCACTACCCTAAGAAGGATGTCAAATGAAGCATAGTTCTACATAGACTCACACTAACATGACAGAAGAAGTCATTCACGAAAAATGAACCTATACCTTTCGTCCATTTCTTCACCACAACCTTCTTTATGTAGGGGAAGAGCTTAAAGATTAGATACTTGAAGTATTTCTCTACTATCAAATTAGCATTTATCTCTTAGCCATGCTTCAAGGCTAAGAAGGTTGATATCTCCTTCGCAACTTCGAAGTCATTGGGCTTAAGCTACTTCTGACCACTAATTCGAACCAGTATGGTCTACCGTGTCCAAAAGTCTACTTGTTCTGGTAATTCCACCACTAGGAACTCATACTACCGGCCTTTAACGGAATCTGCCAAACCTCTGAACAACTTCTTCCCTAGACGATTCTAGAGGTACGTTTAACTATTTAAACTCTTCTATAAGTAGAAATGGTTAAAGAGTTCCGGAGTGGCCCTTATCACTAGATTCTTGCATAGCCCTTCGAATGCTTTCAACACCCTTCACCCATTGGGAGGGATTTGTGCCGAACTGCACCGGTGATAATCAAAGAGTTGCTTCTCGAACTCGCTTAGGGGGAGGGGCATCCCATACTCCAAGCACTTTTCAAACACTGTAAAGCACGTCTCCAATAATAAAGGTACGTTTTCCTCTCTTATCAACAACCGCACTGCTTAGCCCAAAGTTAGTCTAACCATAAAATTCTCCAAGACCTAGTTAATGGTAGAGGGTTTACTTTTACTAATCCAACCACTTAGATCCTTATCTACCAGGCTCGGTGAATAGGTTCGTGGCCTTAGGTAAGGGATCATACAAATAAACCTCCCTAGGGATGGCATTGATGAGCCTCATTTTGTCTAGTGCCTCAACTACCATTCTTGAACTATCATCCAACTGTACTGACGATGAGACTCCATCCTCTCCTTTATGGGCAAGATCACACCTTGTGGCTTTGAAGTTAGTCTTCACATTATATTTGGGCATATCAGGAGGCATCTCACCTGTATTCACTCTACTGCTAAATGACATTTTGACAATGAAGAGCGAAGCTTGAAAAGAACTTAGAAACCAAAAGGATAAAGAACTAAGAGAGTGAGAGAGTTTACTCTAAGTGATTCAAATAAGTGTATATCAAGAAAAAGATGCGAAAAGAGTAAATGATAGCATTGAAGGGTATTTATAAGAGAAAAATCTAGGAAAATGCATTGACAATTATAGGGATTCGTACAAATGAAAATCCGCTTAATGAAGCATGATGGCAACACCTATTAAGGGTTTTAATTGGACGACTATGTTTAAAGGACAAAACGTTCATGTGTGTACATAACTCTACAAAGACAGGACACTTATCACATCACATTAAAATGCACCATGAAAGCACACAACACAGTGAGAATTTGAAAGGTTGGCTTCTACAAGAAGTTTTCCCAAGCCCCCCTTAACTTCCATGTAATAGGTAGAACTCCCTCAGCACTTCAACAACACTATACCATAATACAGATAGATGGGAGCCATACAGACTATGGTAAGCCTAGCTCATTCATACCAACTAGACTGTTCGATGCCTCTACATACTTAGCTCCTCCGCTTTGCACCCTTACTATTTGAAGAACCATACCTACTAAACCTTCACCTAAGCTTAGAGCGCCTAGCTCAACCCATTAAGTATTTACCTCAAGTCACCTATCTGGCTTGGTAAATAAGCACTCTGCTCTACCCTTGTGTAGTCTCATTAGATTACTTTACTTTACTCAACCTTATACATTATCAACTTAGATCTCCTCTTGAGTGTCTCCTTTGCCCTAACTAAACGAAGGGTCAACTATTTGATACCCCTTAACTACCAAAGATGTTAGACCTCTTATAACCTACCTCTAAGCCAAAGCACCCAGCTTAGCTAAAGGGCAACCTACTTAGGTCAGCCACTCTCACTTAATCCTAGAGCTACTTAGCCTAAACGCCTTTGCCCTGATCATTCACTAGTACAAACTCCAACCACACCACATTAGCACCTCTACTACAATGATGGCATGGAAACATTTTTGCTGTAGCCAACATGAGCATCTCCTGACTAGATCAACCACATGCTTGAGAAGCTTGTCTTTCTCCTCTCCTTGCCTCCACAATAGCAATGAAACCCTAAGGTTGGGTGGTGGGGGGGGTGTGTTGTACATAAGTTGTAATAAAACCTTCTGGATATAGGCCCCTTAGGCTTATGTGGACCAAATTGGGCTTATGACCTATGTCGTACGTCTATAGACCTAACTTTCCTATCCTTATTGTTAACCTTAACTCAGGCCCATTATACAACCTACCTAACTATAGTAGTCACCAATGGCTCAAAGACTGTAGATAAGGTAGAACGATAGAGTTAACAACTACTTCTTACATTTGTAGACTGCGTTAGACCTTGTAACTCCATTACTCATTACTTATGGACATAGCTTCTGCCCACTAACTCCAACCGCTAGCCCTATTCCTTTATAAATAAAGGATTATCACTCAATAGTAAACTACTTAATACTTTGTGCACTAAAGCCTTCTCTTTGCATTCAAGTACTCCTATTATCTTTACATACCCAACTAACTTAAGCAACCCCACTGCCCCTTACCATTCTTTATTTTGTAGGCTCACATAATAGCATAAAGCCTAATATCAACTAATATTTATCAGCCAAAACCTAAAGACAACACCATGAATGTAGTAACCACATTCTAAGAAAAACTAAGCAATATCAAGCAATTAGCAAGCAAATTTACTCTTTAATCTTGCTTTTACTTTTACTTATATTTCTTCTAAGTTATTAAGTTTTGGTATTAGGTTCACTTAAGTAAACACCTTAGAGAGTGGGATTAGTACCTAATTCTTTAGTCCAGTTAGTATAAAACTAAGCAGCATAAGATCAAACAATAGCTAAGCAACAATATATATTGGCTTCATGAAACATAAATCAACCAACGATATAAATACCTAGTAGATCAAGAATCATCTCAACAACTCATCAAACAACATGTCACATTCAAAGACAAGACCAATCAATTAACTATAGTTAGGTGAGTTAAGAGTAGATAAAATCTACTCTAGAACATAAGTAATCCACCTACATAAGCCACTTAGTAAATTCCCAAGACTTACTCTTGCATTCAACGCCCTTCCTTAGCCTACTTCACCTAAACAAAACACATATGACACCTAAGTCAATATAGATCAAGTGCAAACAAGATTATTAACTTACTTGCACTTAGGGTCTAGGTCCTGAAGTTATTCTTTTTAACACAACTTTTATCTAGGTTACCTTTTGACCTATTTTCTGACTTACTTTTTGTATACAAGATTCTTTTAACATATTTTCTAACATAGTTTTTGATATCCTCAAACACTACATTGGTATCGATATGTGCCAATTCTTTACCATACCACTTCAATTCTAAGATAAAAGATTTTACTAGAACACTTGTTAATGTCCAATTGCTTTAGTATTATTAATATATCCTTTAAGTTAACTATATAGCTAAATGCATATAAGAGACATTAAAGAATTATTTTGGAAATGCATATACGTATTTAGAAATTAGCCAACCCACAGCATCATTTTCCTCCCTATGTTCTATACATCAAATTATTTTATATCTTGACCTACTTGATGTTTTAACCTACATTTTGACTCATATTCTGACCTGTACGACACACTTCTTAAATCATCATCACTTAACTTCAACTCCAACTCCCTTGTTTCCACACTCCATTAGATTAGTTCAGTAATCCAAAACCTAATTACAATCAAATTATAACCCACTATATTGTTTATTATTTCTAAAATTTAGCACAAAATTTGTTCTTAGGTACCATTTCTTAAGGAACACATATTTTTACTTTGAATCTCAAAAATTTGGTTTGATATTTAGATTTTACATGTAAAAATACTTCAGAAAACCGAGTTTCATAATTTTTGGACAACATTTACTATTTCTAGAATATTAGTGAAAGATTTAGAGAAATCAAACACTCACTATTACTAACTTCTTTTATCATCTCTAGTTGGTAGCTCCAATCTACCCATTTCCCTTGGTGTTTGGTACATGTCGTCAGGTTGCATGGTTGTATACACACTTTAAATACCCAAATTTACATCTTAATTTCCTGTAAATTTCCTTAACCTCTTTTCTATATCATGACATATTCCCTTTTTAGTTAAATAAGGGTACATATGCTATATACCAAGTATATTTAGCATGTATGCATATTTCCTAGACATTATTTTATGTTTTTTTATTTGCTTCCTTGTCTAGATATTTTATCTTTAAGGGCTTGTAATTTATCAGAACTAGAATCGTACGTTTTCAATAATAATGAAAAATACCTAAAGTATATGTTTTGTTAAATTAACTATTTTAGATATCTTATTTTTCTAAATAAACATTACTAAGGTTCTTCTTTTAACTTTTATAACCCTATATTAAAAATTCATTTGATTTTAAGAATAGTTTCCGAAACCTTAAATCTACAAATTCCAAATAACTACAATCGCTTTACGTAATAATACTTAGGACTTATGCTATTTATGATCACTTTATTTCATTAGTTCCTAAGTCATATTTTTCTTAAGTTTCATGTTTATTATGAATGTGTTGCCATTCGGAGTCATCAACAGTTGGTTGAAGACCGAGGTCTTATACATATTGTGTCTAAAAAAGTTGAAGCAAAGGACATACATAAGAAATCTTGCAAATCAACTTATCCATGCTATCAGTAAATCAACATTCAAACTAAAATCAAACAAATAGAAGATTTAACTTCCTCAAATCAAGGACAACAAGTACCAATAGCTCTTTCAAGATTTTTCTAGATTTTCTTCAAGGATTTAGCAAAGAGACATTAGTTTGAGATCACATAAAAGCAAAGCAAATCAAAATTTCAACATACATAGTTTTGCAACTTTCATTTGCAAACTTTATACTCTCAAGAAAATTAGAGACAAAATTAGAAGCTAAATGAAAGGTTCTACTAATCATTTGACTTTCTTATTTTACATTATTTTTTAGCTTATATTTTTAGGAGCCTTATATTTATTTCTCAAACTCTTGTAAATCCTATCTTTTGAGTGTAAGGATTGTTTGTTAGAAGAGAGATTACATTGTTCTATAAATCAATATTAAGCAAGAGATAGCCTCGAGAGATAGAGTAGAAGCATTGTAATTGTATTCTCTCTTGATTGAAGTATTAACATGAGTAATGTAATGACACTAATGTAGAATACTGGGTTCCCAATAGTGGACTAGAAGATTATAGTAGGCATAAAGTTGAAACTCTATAATTTGCTTGCTTAATCTTCTCACTCCTTAATCTCTTTATCTTCATGTTTAATTTATTATGTATGTTTTTTTTTTTCACACCACTTTAACAAAGTAATAACAATTTAAGAAAGAGTTTTGATTTTTCTAGCCAATTCACCCTCCTCTTAGTTATTTTTAGGACCTACAATTGATATCAGAGCTTAGGTCTTGTATCATCTAGAGTTCAAAGTTCCAATGGTAGAAAACAATATCTCTATTGCTATAAATCATGCTCCATATTTCAATGGAACTAACTTTGCCAACTAAAATTATAAGATGGAAACCTATGTCAAGGTAACTGATTTCAACTCAAGGATGATCATTGAATTTGGAGACATTCAAATTGCTATAGATGGAGATTCAATGCTTGTAGAAGACGAGAAAAGAAAAATTGAGAAGAATAATGATGCAAAGAATCTATTATTGATGACAATTACTCCATTTGAGTATTACTTAATTTCTTCTTATAGGACTATAAAAGATATTTAGGATACTTTCAGTGAGACATATGAAGGAATAACAACAATCAAGGATGCTCACATTAATTCTTTGGTCCAAGAATGTGAATTATTCAAATTTCAATTGAGTGAAGAAAAAAATGTGATGTTTTTAGTCATTTTGCTATTATAGCTAATGAATTAACATTGCTTTGTAAAAGGATTGATGACTCTAATCTTGTCCAAAAGATACTAAGAATTTTGCCTAGGTCTTAGGATGTTAAAAAAAACAACAATTGAAGAAGCTCAAGACTTATCATGGCTAACAATAAATCAACTAAGAGAGAAGCTATTGGCTTATAGGTTACATATCAAGCATACAAATGAACCAAAGAGCAACAAGAAGAAAATTACATTTAAAGCTAAAGAAGTTGAATCAAATTCTGAATTAGAGGATAATTTAGAAGATGATGATGATAAGGATATAACCTTGCTAGCTAGAAGGCTTAACAGAATACTCAAGAAAGAGGTAAGAAGAAGTTTTCCAATAAGTAGTCATCGTTTAATCATTCTAAATATGATGCAAGAAAAAAATTAAAAGGAAGAGAAAAAAGAAAAGAAAGAGAAGGAGGAGGAGTTTGTATGCTACAAGTGCAAGAAGCTTCAACACATTAAGTACGAATATCCAATATTATTGAAAAAACCAAAGAAGTATCAAAAGAAGTAGAAATTACTTGGAGTAACTTAGACGAATCAGAGATAGATTTAGAAGATAATACAAAGAAAGAAGAGGCCAACTTGTGTCTTATGGCTATTTCTAAGGTAGCCTTCGACTTTGAAGATGAAATGCCTAATAGCGTGTCGATGAGTGTAATTTTACACTCATCTCTTAAGCTATTTTCTTGATTAATTTGAGTTATTTCGATTTAATGTTGATGATTTTTCTACTAATTTGAGTTATTTCTTGATTTCAAGATTCAAATGAAGTAATAAGGTCAACAGATAATAATTTAGGTGATTTTTGAAGGAATTTAACCTATTTTGCATAATGACTTAAGGATAGCAAGTATCAAAGAGAATTTATCCTAGAATTAGGCAATGAGAAAGATCATTGTTGATCTCTACAGCCATGCTCCTTAGTCATGAAGCTTACATCCTCAATTTCAAATTAAAGGTTGAAGAATTTTGGCCATGTGTAAGATTACGGTCTAACTCTACGATGGTGATCCTCTTGTTATTGATTTCAAGTTAATTTTTTGAAGAGTTTTTGCAATGAGTAACCCATGCCTAGACTCCACGGTTATGTACTTCCCCATGAACTTGCCATGATTTTTAAAAAAACTTATTATTTGAAGATTATTTGGTCCAAAAAATATAAATAGATCTCAAACACATGTGCAAAGAGAAAGAGATGCCAAATGGATATAATAGAAGTGTTTTTTAGGGTTTTATCTAATTTTGTCATGAAAGTTCTTGTTTTTATCATGTTTATAGCATAGTTTCATTGATATCTAGACTTGTAATGTTGAGGTAACATGTAGCGTACTTTATTTGTAATTATTTTGAAGAAATTCTCTTATTCATACAAATTCAATTACATGATTTGTATTGATTAAGTTGTTATTGCTAGGGTTTTAACTTAGTTATTAGATTTTACATAATAAAGTTGTGAGGCCAATACATAAATAGATCTACCGTAATTAAGGAGATTTGCTATAAGCTTAGATTTCTTTTGATACTATTAGTATTGTTCTAATGGGTCCTATTCCAGAAACGATTTGCGTAAAATGTAATTAGGATTATAAATTAATAGAGAAGTGATTCCTATTAATTTAACAATCAAATTCTTTCCATTAATAAGAATGAGGAATACATTAGAACCCTTAGGGTACTACATGTTAATCTTTTGGTTATTAGAGTCTAGATATCACTTTTTATGGTTAATTACATTTTTGTTAATTAATTACATTATTAATTGATAGTTATTAATTAGTTATTGACCATTCCTTTAATCCTTTAATTCATTATCACCTTTGTAATTCAATTTTAATTAAAGTAATTGAGTGTAATTAAGTATTCAATCCTCATGGGATCAACAACCTTGAACTTTAGAATTCCCTATACTATTACTTAACATGTACACTTGCCTAAGTAGTGTAGTATACACTCATCACGTGTGTAGACAAATTAAAAGTCTATTAAAAGCTCTTGAAAAGGCTAATGTAAAATTGATTAAACTTGATGATGAAGTTAAGGCATTTAAAAATGACAAAGATATATTGTCTTAAACAAATTCTTTACTGGTTGATGGGAATGATATTCTAAAAGCTAATAATGAAGTTTTGCGAATAGATAATGAAAATATTAGAACAAGTCAAGAGAATCTTATAAAAAAAAATAATCTAGTCTTAAAGGAAGAAATAGAAGAGTTAAAAAGTTATAATAAATGTGCTATCTAACATGATTGACAATATATTCAATAAATTCAATGAAAGTGATAAAAAGTTATAGTTGCTATTATCTTCTTAGATGATAGATAATTCAAAATTTGGTTTTTTTACGAATATGGAGAATCCTCTGACTTGGTTAGTAAAACCATATTTGTTAAAGGAAAGGAAATGGTTGATAATGAACTTGCTAGAAATAGTAATTTGCATGAGAAAACTAAGTCTATTGTGCAAAGCAACGAGTATATCAAAAGATACTTGGTCAAAATAAGAAGTATCTGATGAGAGGATCCATAAGAGAACCAATCATAAGGTCTGACAAAGGACACTAAAGTGAAAATCAGAGGAATCAAGTAACACACAGTATCATGTTTCTATTTCTTATGCATGTTCTTTATGTAATAAACTTGGACATATCGAAAAGTTTTGTTTTTATAAAATTTAACAAGCTCAGTAATCAACCACCTAAAACTTTGAAAATTACGAGCTTAAATTTCAATTGACCTAAGCTAGTCTGAGTTCCAAAAAGAACTTAACCACATTTTGATGATTATAGGAACATGGAGCAAAATTAAAAAAAAAAAAACGTGATACTTAGATAGCGAGTGCTCATATTACATGATGGGAGATGCTTCATTATTCATAAGCTTATAGTGAAAAAAGATAGTTTTATAAAATTTGGAGATGATAGTAAAGGGAAAAAATTGCAATTAGTAAAATTGATATTCACCCTTATACTATAGAGAATGTAATTTTAGTAAGAGGTTTGAAATATAATCTTTTAAGTATCAACTGATTATGCAATAGAGGATATAAAATGGTGTTTGATCAAAATAAGGTAGAAGCATTTGATAAAAATGGTATAAAATTATTTGAAAGCTTTTGTAAGAAAAGTATTTATCTTGTTGAACCTACTAAAGTTGAAATTGAGATATGCTTTTTATCTGTTTCAAATAATGTGTTTTTGTTGCATAAGAAACTAAGACATGTTAATTTTATTTAATTGGATAATTTATCTAAAAATAACCTAGTTAATGGCTTGCCTAATATGAACATAAATGATGACATTTATTGTGCAACTTGTATTAAAAATAAGATGATTACCATCTTGCATAAATCTAAACATGTTATTTGAACAAAAGGACCATTGGAATTGTTGCATCTTAATTTGTTTGGTTCTACACACACACTAAGTTTAGCTGGCAATAAGTATGGTTTAACAATAATTGATGATTTTTCTTGTTATACTTAGGTTTTGTTTCTATGTCATAAGGGTGATGTCTTTCTTACTTTTGAAAATTTTTCAAAACAAGTTCAAAACGAAAAAGGCTTCTCCATCATTAGTTCTTGAAAATAAGGGTTTTACAATGTTTTGTGAACAAAACAGTATCCTTCATAATTTTGGAACTCCATACACTTTACAACAAAACAAAGTAGTTGAACATAAAAACAAAACAATCCAAGAAATGGCACAAACCTTATTGAATGAAAGTGGTGAAGCACAATATTTATAGGTTGAGGCAGTCTTAATATCTTGTTACATCATAAATCACATTTACATATCGTCGTTTATCAAGAAAGCATCATGCGAGCTATTCAAAGGAAGGAAACCAATCGTATCTTACTTCTATGTGTTTGATTCTACTTGTTTCGTTAAAAAATCTAGACTAAATCTTAGTAAAATTGAGGAACAAGTGGATGAAGGAATTTTCTTAAAATACTCCTTAAATAGAAAAGCATATCATGTCCTTAACAATGTAATCCATTAATATAAGGTTTGGTGATGAGGCCAAAGTTGATGATTATAGTGATGATTTGCAAGTGAAAACAAAGAATAAGAATGAAAATACTTAGTGAGGTCAAACAAGAACTTTTAGAGAACCCAAAGCTAAAAGTTCATTAGAATCGAAAGTAGAGGATAAATCAAAAGCTCCATAGGTAACATCTAAACGTTTTAGATCGATCAGATTTATATCTTATCATCCTCCTGGACAAGTAATTGATAATATATATTCTAGAGTCAAGATAAGAGCAAGTTCAAAAAATACTGAAAATCATTTACTTTACAATTTGAAATTAAACCTAACTCTTTTGGTGAAGCCTTGTCTAATAATAGTTGGATTAGAATCATGTAAAATGAAGTCACCCGATTTCAAAGAAATCAGGTGTGGACACTAGTTCCAAGGCCTAAAGATAAATCCATCATTGGCACCAAATGGATATTTAAGAACAAATTGGACAAACATGGCAAAATTGTGAGGAACAAGGTAAGTTTAATAGCAAAGGGCTACTCCTAAGAAAAAAGTATTAACTTCAATGAAAGTTATGCACCAATTGTTAGTTAGAGGTTATTAGACTCTTACTTGCATTTACATGTTATAAGGGATTTAAATTATTCCAAATGGAATGTTAAGAGTACTTTTTTAAATGGTTACATTAAAGAGGAAGTACATGTTAAACAACCTCTAGGTTCCGAAGACCTATTTAAGGAAGATCATGTATATAAGTTGAGAAAGGCCTTATATAGATTAAAATAAGCTCTACAAGCATAGTATGAGAGACTTAGCAATTTTTTCATTAAAAATGGATTCCAAAGAGGAAGAGTAGACATGACATCATTCATGAAACATTTTGATATTGATTTGTTAGTTGTCCAAATATATGTAAATGAGATTGTTTTTGGTTCTACAAATGAATCATATTGTAAGGAGATTTCTAAGTTATTGTAGACAGAGTTCAAGATATCTCTCATAGCCAAACTAAACATTTTCTTCAAACTCCAAATAAAGCAAAAAAAAAAAAAAAAAAAAAGAAGGGATCTTCATGTACCAAGAAAAGTATACAAGATAGATCCCAAAGAAGTTTAGACTTGAAAATGTAAAAGTATGTCTACCCCTATGTCTACTTCTACAAGATTAAATTCAAATGATTTATGTAAGAGAATCAATGAAAAGTTATATAGAAGTTTAATAGAATCTTTATTATACTGAACTGCTTCACGACTTGATATATTACTCAATGTATGTATCTAAGCTTGTTTCTAATTAAAACCAACTAAAACCCACTTAGCGGTTGTGAAACATATTTTTAAGTATATATCTTGCACAAATAAGTTAGGAATTCAGTACCCAAGAAAGAAAAATTTAGATTTAATTAGTTACTCAAATGTTGACTATATAGGTTGTAAGATAGATAGAAAAAGTACCTCAAGTACTTGCTAGTTTTTAGGAGATAAGTTGGGCTCTTGGTCTTCTAAGAACCAAAACTCACTCGCCTTATCCATAGCAGAAGCTGAGTGCATTTCAATTGATGATTGCTATACACAAATCCTTTGGACCAGGCAACAATTGTCAAATTATGGTTTGAATTTGAAAATATTCCTATAAAATGTGGCAACACAAGTGTGATAAATTTAACGAAAAATCCAATGCATCATTTTAGATCAAAGCACATGGAAGTGACACATCACTTTATCAAGGATCATGTAAATAATGAAGATATTAATATAGAATTTATTCCTACAGATAATTAATTAGCTAACATTTTTACAAAGCTTTTAGATAAAATAAAGTTTGAATATAGAAGGAATGAAATTGGTATGTACAACCCCTTTTCTTGAAAATTTTATTATATAGGCTAGCATATTTTTATTCTACGTGTAATATTAATTCTTAGCTAAAATTAATTTATGATAATTATTTACAATAATTGTGTTCAATTGGTTAATACTATAAATAATCTTAAAAGGTTGTATAATAATCATAATAATAATATTTGATTCCATAAGTTTTTTTACCTTAGCTAGTTTTAGTTATTACACTAATAATTATGTGAATTATGTAAGCTTAGCTAATAGTAATCTTATTAATTGTAGAATATCTATTTAAGTGAAATTAGAATTTTAATAAAATCCAATTATGTACAATAATGAATACAAGTCATTAAAATTCTCCTCTTCATTGTTATACTAATTAATGAGCTCTACTTTCTCTCATATACGAGATAGATAGATGAAATTCATACTCCCCTTATAATTTTTTAGCTTTGTGGGTACAGAGAAAACCTTAATTCTCTTATTGATGAACCCACAGATTTGGATGAAAGCCTAAATTCGAATAAGTAAAATCTAAATCATGATCAAGAAAACCCTAACCTGAACTAAGAAACTTCAAACCTCAACCAAGAAAATCCTTAACCTTCAATCATAGAAAACCCTAATCATACACATGAAGAAATAGGAATGAGTACAAAGGAAGGCAAAAAGGAGAAAACTTTGGAGGGAACTAAGCAAGTTTTAGGGGTTCTAAGTTCATCAAGTAAATAGGTAGCAAGGACTGATGATGATAATTCAATTAAGGAGGAATCACAAAAAGAAGATTTTGATGATGAAGTTAGCTTAGAGAAATCAGAAGATACATCTAGAGATAAATTAGGGACTAAATTCGAAAATGAAGGATCATTGGTGTTTGCTCCAATTGCAATCCAATATGAACAAATCAAGACTAATAAGAAAAAAGGTAAAACCAAAGTTTATCTATATTTCGGCTAAAAAGCAAACTCACTATATTTGACTACGTATATTTGACTTTAAGTGTTCTAAGAAAAATGACTTTTATTGGGATGAATTTTTGAATGTGTTGGGCTGTAAGAATTTGTGCAATGTTGAGGTAATATTGTTTGGAGAATAAGTGTTTGAGTTTCATAAGAATTTAGACATGAAAGAAAAAGATAATTGGGTTTCAAATGTTTTGGGAAGGTAGCTTGAAATAGCTAAGGATGATATTATTGATTGCTTCAAGTTATCTAGGATGAACAATGATAAAGGAGTTGATTAGTTAGAATAGAAAGAAAGTATTGGAAGAATTGAATGATGGTGAAAGAATCTAGACAAGAAAAGAACTGAGTATTTTTTATTTTAGATTGCTGATTAAGCTATTGTATAAGCTTGTTGTTTGCTACAATCTTCCTAAAAAGGATGGTACAACAAGTATTTCAAAAGAAGATGTAGTAGTCATTCTTACAATGCTTAAGAAAAAGAAGCTAGATGTAGCATCACAGATTATTAAGGATGCATTTATGACTAAGGCAAATCGACCTTATGATAATCTATTGATGAGGCTATTTGAGTATAAGAAGCTTAACTTTCCTAATGTGACAAAGGAAATTCCAATTAAAATGATTAGAGGTACAAATGTTAATCATTTAGGCATTACAATCAAGAACAACATTTGGTTTACTAATTATTAGGCCTTTTTATGTGCATAAGAAGCATAAGAAGATCAAGCTCCTTAAACATTTATTTGGGGAGGATAAATCAGAGGCTGATTTAGAGATAGACTTAAAGACTAAAACTAAAGTCGGAAGGAAATGGAAAGGGAAATAGGTTGATAAAGGGAAGAAAAAGAGAAGCATAACTGAATATGATATTAGGATTGATGGTAAGTTTGAAACTAGAGAAGAAGACAAGTATCTAAATCAAAAAATGATTTAAAGGATGAGTTTGAAACCAAATTTGATGGTGTTTCTTCTAGCAGGGTTTTACTAGAGATGATGTGGAAGATATTGTGAGTAGGAAGATGAATGAATTACAGGCTAAATTTCAAGCTAGTATCAATAAGGATCACATGGACATCTTAACCCCTAGATCACCAAACTACTCCATCACTTTACTACCTTCACCAATCCCAACTGTACTATCACCTGCTGTACATTCACTTCGATAACAACATGCTCCACCTATTCCATAATATGAGGAAACTCTAATTCCACAACCTAATCAACTTGTTCTTGCTAGACAATTTCTAGCTACTCCAACTACTCAATCATCTATCATTGCTTTATCATCAACTCTACAAGTTCTCTCTATTGTTTTTGATGTGTAACTTAAGGACATCACACCTTTAGTTCAAGAATCTGATATTCTACTACTACCATGAAAAGATCCTAATCCACTATCTTTCTAGTCCATTCGATCCGTTTTAGAAGAGATGCCCAAAGAAGAAGAAAAAATGATTTCTTTTTATTTTAGTTGTTTTGATTTTAATCAATATCTATTCAATTGGGTTTGTCAATATCAAGTCTGTTATGTCTTTATCAGCTTCTGATGTTTGTCCAATATATCAAGATTAATTCATGTTCATGTTTAATGTCTATCCTTAAGTTTATCCTTATGTCAGTATGTGTTTAAAGTCAAATTCCTAATGTAATTAGACTTTTGTTGATGAAATATCAATTTGGTGTCTTTCATTTGAATTCTTATTCTCTCTTTTTCCTTACTATATGAAATTTAGGGGGAGATTTATTTAAGGATGATAACAAAAAGGGGGGAAATAAGAAAAATATTGAATAAATGAACATCACAACATAATTGTCAGGATGAAAAAGCTAATATATATAATCTATTTTTGACTTGGTGTAAAAGCTAACATATATAAAATCTTCCGCAATATCAAGAGAATTTGTTTTGGTTCATAAATATATCAATAAGTAAACATGCTCAATTGTTTGGTTTAGTTGCATATGAGATAACAAGTATAAATCTTTGCAAAACTTGATTCCACATTTTTTTGAGAAAAGTTTTGTTATCATAAGAAGGGAAAGAATATTGAGTTCTCCCATTATTGTTTTAATGAAAACAAAAACGAGTTAAAGATAATTAGGAAGTACATTAAGTGTGTAGGTTGTTATCAACTGTTAGGTTTTTTTTTTTTTTATTTAAGTCTTGTTTTAATAATAAAATGATCAATCTGGGAATAAATCAAAAGATTTGGACGTAATAAGTTTTTGATAGAACACTACAAAATATTGAGACTATTAATGAATTGAAGACCTAATTCCACTCATTGTATATATTTAGGAAATCTAATATGTTCCACTAAATTGGACACATATCCACAAGGATTAAAGATGATGAAATTAATTGTTTTAAGACAAGTTTTTTCAAAGAAGAGATTATGACATGATCTATTGGAGTTGTTTTGATTGATTATTACAATTAGATTTTCGAGATCTTAACTATATACTTATGCAAATTCAAGAGGATTACATGGAATATGATTTTATTTGAAACTCATGATCAAGTTAGACGTGTGGTTAAGTTTCAAGATAACGATAAATCTTCTCAAGTTGTTGCAGTTTTTCTTTTTTTTCAAAATCAAATTCAGAGAAGATGTTGTGCCAATTTGGATAACAATTAGTAGATATTTGATTAAATACACATGTAAAGTGTTCAGCCTAAATATTTCTTGAAAGATCAAGTCTAAAATTCAAAATAAAAGTTCCATTATAAGCTCCAAGACTCAAGAGGTCATATCAGCATAAGAATTCAAATTTTCAAAGAGCCTATTGTGTTTTAAAAAGTCGAAGGACAGGACAGACATAAGAAATCATGAAAACCATCTTATCCATAGTAACAATAGATCAACGTTAAAAGTAAAATCAAACAAATAAAAGATTTAGCTTCATCAAATCAAGAACAATAGCCACCAATGGCTCTTTCAAGATTTTTCAAGATATTCTCAAAGGATTCATCAAAAAGACTTTATTTTGAGATCACATAAAAAGAAGAGCAAATCAAAATTTTGACACATACAACTTTGCAACTTTCATCTACAAACTTTATACTCTAAAGAAAATTAGAGACAAAATCAAAAGTTAAATCGAAGACTTTATTGATCATTTAACTTTCTTTTTTTACATTATTTTGAGCTTATATTTTGATTAGCCTTGTATTTATTTCTTAAACTCTTATAAATCTTGTCTTTTGAGTATTAGGATTGCGTGTTAGAAGAGAGAATACAATGTTTTGTAAATCTATATTAGGTAAGAAATAATTTAGGAAGACAGAGCAGAAGCACTATAACTGTATTCTCTCTTGATTGAAGTATTAAAGTGAATAGTGAAACGATACTACTAGCAAGGAATGCTAGTCCCCAATAGTGGAGTTAGAAGATGTAGTAAGCATAAGGCTGAAGCATTAGATTTCACTTACTTGATCTTCTCACTCCTTAATCTCTTTATTTTTGTGTTTAATTTATTATATATATTGTTTTGATGCCACTTTAACAAAGTAATAAAAAATAAGACAATTTTATAACAATTTAAGAAAATGTTTTAATTTTTCTAAGTAAGCAATTCAACCTCTCTTAGTTACTTTTGGAATCTACAATAATCTCCACATTTCTTATACCTTTTTTTTTCTAGTATGATTGCAATGGAAGAGGGATGATTCAAACCCATTACATCTGTATGAATAGACAATGTGCAATGACCTGAAAGGGGACTTAGTATGATTTGCCTAAAATTTCCATATTATGCGTGTATCCGTAATTTAAAAATTGTGTTGTAAGTTAGAGATTGCAAGACTTTAAATAATTAGTCACTAAAGTTTTCGATTCTTAGTTTAATTAACTTACTATAACATATAAATGATTATGGATACCTGATAAGCTACAGTCCATCAAAACCGTAGAGAATTGGTATCTCCTACCAAACAATAAGATAAAGTAGTAAGGTTCTAAAACTTAAACTTACGCAAGTTATAACATATAATTCAAACAAAATATACAGTTTGTCCTTAGATTTTAACTTCTATGTATCTCGACGCTGATACTCAACACTCAATTCTTTACCCATGCCTAATTATCTATCAACTTGTAAAAGAAAACTATTAGAAAGTGAGCTACTAGAGCTTAGTGAGTTATTCCTCATACTATACTAACAAATAAGTTATCAAATAGTTTATTAATAAACATATAAATGCATGAAAAAGTAGTATGCCAAACAAAATATATGCAGTTGATTGATGCTACATACAATATCGGATTTAATGCCCTCTAAAGTAAGGGTTAGAGATATATCGATACCAATCACAACTAAGCTCTAGCACTTAGGTTTTTAACCATATATATAGAAATTCCCCGTTTCATGAAACAGTTTTCTATTTCTAAATAATACACAAATTTCCAAGTCTAGCGGTAAGGTAGCTCCCGCAGTCCACACTCATACTTTACAGTGGTAGTCTTTAGATGCAAACCCCAATTACCCACAGTTAGCATCTTTGATGCTAGTAAAACCAGCTAGCTAAGGGTAGAGTCTTGTCATACTAATGCTCCTATACTGTACTTGGAAATCCATCCCTCCAAGGCCCTTCATTACTAACCACATAATTGGAACATTATCTGTAATGTTTATGCTTATGCATGATCCATATAATTTAAGTTAAGTCAAATACAATAAAGTCAATTTATGAGGCAATCAATCAATATTAATAAACCATTCAATTATGTAATAATAAACCAAGCAGCCAATTATTCATCTATTATGTTTTACAACTTTTTACACAACACATAACCAGTATTTAAGCACATGCATAACCCAAACCCCTATACATCAAGTTATTAATATTTATTGTATGTACACTAGTTATAAGCACAAAACAATTATAGAGTAATTGGAAGTACTCACTTAATCATTAAGTCTATCAACGATTGTAACAGTCCACTTAATAAGTCGGTATCTATATCGGGATCACCTAACATTAAGGGGATACGAAAGATAATTAGTATTGGAACTAAATAGCTAATCTATTATTATATTTAGTACTATTTATTTAAATTAGCTATTTGTTTATATGGAATTAATGATTCGAGCTTTTTAGCTAATTATGTATAAGTTTTTCTATTGAGTTCGGATTTTTATGAACTTATTGTCCATTTTGATCATTTTCAAACATGCTTTCTCATAATAGGGTCCGTTTTGGATATTGTAACTTGCAGTTTTGATTATAATATAAAAATATTACAAAATTCATTATTTTGGCTTGAATAATTATAAAATATTATTTTAAGCTTTTCTTAGTATAATTATGATTTAATAATTATTTGAATCATATAATTTATAATTTTCTTATTTTAGGTCTATTTTACTATAATTACCCATTTTTACTTATTTTGAGATTTAAGACTTATTAATTCAAAATTTTCTACTTTATTACTTTTCTAATGAATTAAATATTTTATTATTATTTTTAATTAGGAAAATTAATTAATTTATAATAAGTGGTGATGTGGTAGCATAAGGAAATGCCACGTGTCATCTTTATACTCTTTCCTACATTTTCTTTTTTTTTTTTTTGCATTTTACGTTATACATATATTAATATTTATTACTATATTTTACTAAATTTTCTAAATTAATTATTTATTATAATTTCTATAAAGTTGTGATACATATATATATACATATTTATTAAATTACTTTATTTATTAAATTAATATTATAGTATATTATATATGTACTATTCAAATATACTCATCTTTCTACATTTATGAACTATTCATATATGTATTTTTATACGTATAATATACTTATATAGTAAGACATCTTAACCTTAAATATATATTATATACTATACATATGAGTATAAATATACACATAATTGTACTTATATACATATGTACATATACAGTTATAATACATGTATATATATACTAAAATACATAATATAAATAATATTATACGTAAATACATATATATTTTCATCACATTCAACACACATATATATGGAATTTTATAAAATGAAAATACCAAATATATATATATATATATATCTAGTATATACGCATACATACATATATCATATAATAAAAATAATAGGTATGTATACATATATACATAATCACACATACATAAGAGTACATGTACATATACCTAAGTTCTTGTATAAATATTTTGAAAAATTACTATAACATGTACACTACACATATAAATATACTCTAATATTTATACACATATATGAATATAAATACTCAAATGCATGTATGTACAAGAATATAAATAAATAATTATTACAAAATACCTATAATATACATACTAAATAACATACTTGTATAGTATTTTTGGGTGAAGCTCCTAGCTTCTTCTTCTTCTTAATGCAATTGATGGTAAAAGAATTAAGGAGTAAAAATTTGGACTTTTACGATTGGGATTTGGCTTAGAAAATGAAATGTAAAGGTTTTTTTTTTTTTTCTTTTAACTTAAGAAATGTGTGTGTGTTTCACTATCCAAAAGCTTTAAAAAGAAAACTTCCACCATAACAAGATAAGAAAATAAAGCAAAGGAAGAGATGGGTTTGTAATTTAATGAGAAAAGACAATGTAATCGTTATGTTTGTTTTTCCTCTCTTAATGTAACACTTGTACAATTATATGCACATAGGCTGTTGGAATTGAAGATTTGGAGGCCATTGTGGAAGGTGGAAAAAAATAGAAGAAAGTAAAAAAGGAAAAAGAAAAGGAAAAGGAAAAGGAGGAAAAATAAAAATATGTAAATTTTCCAAATAAAAATTATATAATTAGTATTTATAAAATAATTTTGAGATTTTATAAAAATTTATTAATTTAATTGTTACCCGTTACGTTTATAATATTTATAAGTTATTTCAATGTATTCACTAAAATTTATAAGCGATTACATGTATTAGTTGATAATTACAATCGACTATGGTTTTATTACTATTAAGTTATATTTATTCATTTTATAAGCTTAAAGTTATAGTTTTAGAGTTTCATCAAGTTTGAATTCAATTTCGAATATTTGCACATACATCAAATTTAGGGTTTTTGTTCGTAATTTAGGTTTCGATGGAGTTTCTAGGGTTTTTATTACCGATTCTATAATTAAATTAATAACTTAATAAAATTTTTATCTTGCTCGGCCTTAACAGCTCATGACGTTAATAGTATTGGAGTTCAATTCTACTCACTATTAGCTAAATTTGTGGGATTTAAACAATGTTTATTCCAATTTTGCTACAAGACCTATACCATTCATTATACTTTTATTGTTACAAGAATTCACCTTAATACTTATATCACCATTTATGACCTTTCCCATGCAAATTTAAACTCCCATGCTGATAAAGGCATATTTTATTCATGTTTTAATGTACAAATTAGATAGAATTATTATTGATTTTATAGAAATCACTAAGAATTGATATTTAAGTATTTTCATTTGGACATTTCAGGTATTAGAGGATTCTAGGTGGAAATATGATCAATTTAGAGGAGTTTTATGTAAACGAATAAAGCCCAAATCGTGCTACGGCACATTGGAATTGAAGGCAGTCAGCCTATACTTTATACCAGGGGCTTTGGAGTCTACACCACTAGCCTTAGAAGCTATGTCACCGGCCTTCATGAAGAAAATGCCATTCGAAAGTCAACCCTAACTTTCTCTATAAATAGACCTGTGTTTCATAGTTTAGAAGAACTTTTTCATCTTCTTTAGAATTAGAGAGTCCTAAAACAGTAAAAAATAGTTTTGAAAGGTTTTCTTTAGAATTTCTTGGATCGTTGAGAAGACTTTGCTTTTGCTATGGAGATTAACTTTAGAGTGCAATTGAAGTCTACTCATTATAATTACAAAATTAGTGATCTCTATTCTATTTATGTTTATGCAATTCTGTAATTTATTCTTACTTTTGATTATGAATTTCTTTGCAAATTCAATTATTATTTGTGCTTTTGTTTTAATTTCCATTGCTAGCTAAGTTTTATTTGTAGGAATTAATGAAACCCTAGGTAGCTGAGATGAGAATTGTATTCATGTTATAAGGTTAATAGATGTATGGATGATTCATGATTGCAATTTCAATTATTTTAATTATAATTATCTAATTGATTATAATTGTTAGAAACATTATTGATACAGGAGTTGATATAGGGTTTATTAGAAATTCTTAATTAAGTTAATTAGCTAACGTGAAAGCGGTATTAATTGGATTAATTAGAAATTATCCAGGGATTAATGTAATGTTTTGAGTTAATTATTCACTAAGACATTAAGGATAATTGATTAGGACATTAGTCGATCATAGCATCGAGAGATATATGATTATAATTTAGAGTTCATTATTAATTGGAGATACGGAAGTTGACCAATTAATTAGATCTTTAAATCCCTAAGTTTTAAGATATGATGATTTCACTTAAATGACCATATAGCTATTAACCCATATAATATGATGATAATTTGATTTACATAACTATGGTGGATTTTGTTTTTCCCACATTCTCAATTGATGGCATAATTTTAAATATTTTATCATAATTTTCTTTTTAACAGTTTTAGGGTAATTGTTAGATTAGTTAATTTACAATTTAATTTTAATTGTCTGAATATTAATAAAAATTATCATACGATTAGTAATTTTTTAGTTCTCGAGAGATCGACAACCTTACTCACTTTTTATTACTTGATTTTGACCCAATATACTTGCTGGATTATTCACAATATTTTGATATATATAATTTAAGCGGATCATATACCCATAAGCCTACCATGCATTGCACTATAATAGGATAGCTAGAAATAAGTTAATGTTGAATACCTATTTAAATTTGTTTTTAAGAGCAAGAATTTGGAGACCAATATCATCATCAACCAACTCACAATGCATCTTAATGTCTTCACTTTGGAAGTCGCCAAATAGTAGATATGATTAAATAAATTACTTAGATACATCCAATCTACAATGCTTGGCCTTCAAATCAACTTTTCTTATCCTATTATGTTTTTTTCTGCTCCTATCTTCTAAGTAGCTTCTATATTTTTTCTTTTTTTTCTTTTTTTTCTTTTTTTATTACAGCTTCTGATCTTTACTTATACTTCTAAATTTCCCTTATGCTTCTTGTCTTTACTCTTACTTTTAGTCTTTTAATGCACTTCTAGCTATGCTTTAATCTTCAAACTTATGTTTGGTTTCTAACTTTTGTCTATACTTCCAACTCGAGTTTGCATCTTTAGTTTCTTATTTATGCTTGTAGCTTCTTACAGCTTCTATCTTGTCTCTAACTTCTGATTCGCAACTAAACATTTTACTTTGATCTTTTGTCTAACTATTTTGGGCACTTTTGACTCTTGTCTCATCTCTAGCTTTTTTTGCTTTTTACTTGTTTCGTAGGTATAACTTATTGTTAAAGTTTTATTTCTTCTTCATTGCTCTTCCTTAAACGTACTAAGGTCTTTTATTTTATTTTATTTTATTTTTTTGTTTTAAAACTTTTGTATACGTAAGTTTTTCATAGTAAACACTAAATAGTGGTATGTTATCATCAAAACCTTTTTGGAAGATCTAACAATCTCTCCTTTCTTTGATAATGAAAAAATACTATTCTTAAAAGTTTGTGTAAATATTTGAAATAATATTCTTTTTGAAAATATATTTACATTATTGAAAAACCTTTTTGAGTTACATTTATGCAAAACTTTTCATCTATTTATGTGGCATCTAAGAGAATAGTGGTCTTTGTATGATAGTAGCGATTTGCAAAAAGTGACTTGGTAGCCTATTGGAACTCATTGTGAACACAAATGCTTAAGGATTATTATTTAATAGATTCTCTCTACTTTACCCTTTAGTTGATAAAACAAAGATAACAACACAACAAAATTATAAGAAAAACAAAGGTTTTGACTAAATCCTATTCAAGTTCAAAATCCTATTTGCAAGAACAACTTCCTTAGAAAGATAGAGATCCCCCCTTAATCTATACTTTCTTAAAGAGAAAGAAGCTCTCTCTCTAATCTAAAAAGAAAAAAAGAAAAATTGTTACACCAATTTTTCGCTTTATTGTATTCTTATCTCTCTTTTCATTATCATCAAAAAGTGATGGAGGAGAGTGATAAGACTTTATTCTACAAATAGAAATTTTGAACTATATTAAGAAATAAGTAGAACTTAATTACAGGATTAAAAGTCATATAATTATAACCTTATTTTAATCTACTTTTAGTCAATATCACCAAAATAGGAGATACTTTATAACAAATTATAGTCATTATAACTTAGAAACCATAACCAAACAACTAGTCTTGAAAATAAACAATCCATTGAAATAGAATATAAAACTTCAATCTTCAAATAACATTTGATATGGTTTGGAAGGTTATGGGGTTGATAAAGGTTTAGACAAACTGAGTTGCAACTTTCAAGCTTATCTTCCTAACATTTTTCAAACCCAACACTTTCACCAAAGTCCTTATGTCTTTTCTACAACTTGACTTATATGAGGTCATCCATCCGTTCATCATCTCCATAGGTTGCCCTTAGTTCTTCACTTCAATATTGAGAGATTCAAATCTAACTTTGACTTTACTTGTATTAAAGTCTCCAAACATGGTTAGCTTCTCTAAAAGGTGATTTAATTGAAACAACGGATTCTACTACCAAATGAATGTAACCCGTTCAAATACTAAAGATCTCCTTTATCTTTGTTATAGCTCTTTCTATCTTATTTTGAACTTCTTTCTTTAGTTCATTTATCTTGTCATTAACAAGCTTCTACAATCTACTTATGTCGCCTATGTATACACGTGTTACAACATATTTATATTAAATTTGGATCCTCTAAATTTACATTCTATATTATCTTCTTTCTTAAATTTACCAACCATGGTTGAGATTACCTAAACTTTAGAAGTATCTTATAATATTGTTATGACATCATGTTTTTTTTTTTTCCCTTTTCTTATGTGATCATAACCATTGATTATATGTAGTAATATCTTAAAATGATAAATTAAGGAAAATATAAGAAGATAAATTTAGAAGATTCCATTTCATTATATATCTATTTTTTATTAACATATTTGCTATATATATATTTAGGGGTGAGTGGATAACTTTATTGTACAAGATACCCACTCAGACCTTATTCGATTAAATAGGTCTTAAGTAAGTATTTAAGGTTATAGAGTAAGTTTCGAATTACGATTTTCCAAAACCTATACCCATAGAGTAAGATATAAGTATAAGGTTAAGATACCTTATACCAGCTTTAGGTCTGTATTGTGAAGTATATAAGGTATAGGTTTTAAAGTATCCTATACTTGCCTTCTAAAAATAATTAAAAAAATTAATAAATAAAGAAAAACCTATCATTTCATTTGTATGGGCTTGAAAAAAAAGCCCATGAGAAACCCTAAAATAAACCTGATGTCCTTATGTCAAACCCTTCCTCCTTGGTCTTTTCCTTATTGCATTTTTTTTTCTACTACATCTTCCTTATTTACTAAATCTAACTCTTCTAAAGTTATATATATATATAAAGAATTTATGTGGAGCCACCTAAATAAGGTATTATTAAGTTATTTTCTTTTGATGTTATGATTTCTTTGTATTAGCTTTGAAAAAGATCTCATAGTAGATTTATATAACGTTTTTCAATTCAAGACTATATCTAGATTAGCATTTGTATCTTTTCCCATTGTTTGAGATTAGGATTTATATTAGGTTTGAAAATGATTTAGTCAAGGGATTGGGATTTAGTAATTATGATATATTAAACATCATTATGAATGCTAACTATAAATTGAGAGATTGTAATCTATCATCTATTAATATTCTTATTGCTAAAATAAGTTAGCACCCTAAATAAGTCAAATATGCATTGACTTATTTAGTATTTAAAATTGAGACCAAGATTTCATTACAATTAATATGTTTAGATAATCATGATTAGTGAAGAAATGATCAAAAAGAAAAATAAATGAAAGAAATTGGAGGAAGGGAAAATAGATAGAAAACAACTATATTGCAATTTATGAAGAAAAAAAAAATTTATAAGTTTTACATGATACCCTATATCTTATACAATGTATAAAGTATAAAGTATGGATAGTTCCAAGGTACCACATAGTAGGGTATAAGTAAAGCTTCATATCCTACTTATCCTGTACCTATTCATCCTTACATATTTACCTCACACATATATGTAATGTATATCTCTATTTGTGTAGATATGTGTGTAAAGCAAATGACCATGTATCATATAACATATACGATACCATGTATCATAAATAGACTATCATATATAATATATTATACATCTACAATATTTTTATTTTAAATATATATTAAATTTTCTCATTATTTTTATGTTTTATTATGTATATATTATCATATACCGATCATGTCTTCCATAATTTGAGGATATTTTTTACAAATATTACTCTTATATACATTACATTTCATTTTGAATATAATAAAACCATACAGAATATTGAATGGAATGGACAATTTCATATAGCGTGCATTTGAGAATAAGGAAATAAATTTGTTATTCTACTCTTAATTCTATTGTATTACATTCCATTTTGTATAATTCGTATATACTAAACGTGAAATTAATATAATAAGAAATTATAATAGTTGAATATAATAAGCTTTTGTTGGATAATTAGATATATTATTAGCCAAATTACTTAGACTGATAGAGAATTAGTAGAAACCGAAATATAGATAGAGCTGAGAAGGTTCGATCCATGCATCCCTGCAAAAAAAATAGAGAGAATTATACGTCGCTTGTTGATCAAAAAAGTGAAATGGCGATGGCAATATAGGTCAGAAATGGCTATGTTTACCCCAAAGTCCAAAAAGTACGTCATAAGTCTTGACCCAGCACCACGATAGCTATTGGGGTTTGTACATCTCTTGGACCTCGAAATGAACATCACCATTGGCATTCTTTTCACACCCACACATCGTACAACGTAAATAACACGAATTTGCAGCCCTAAACAACAAACTAAGACGCAAATAAAAGAAGTTTATTCCTATTCAAAGTCGAACAACAAGAACTCAATATAATGAAGGGACCTATTTATTTTTCTTTTTTATGGGTTCAAAACAAAAAGTTATTCAATAAGAGAATATTCCGTATGTTACACGAAGAGACTTATTTATAATAATTTAATCTTAGAGATAATTATGGAATGATTTATATAAGATATCTTAAATATTCTTGCAATGGATATCAGACATTCCACCTAAATTTGAAACTAAAAAAAGCCAGATTAAACAAAGCAAATAAAACCCCACATCAAGAAAAGAGGCATCTTAGAATCAAATTGATAATTTTAAAAGCTTAGGCGCTTATAGGTAGCATTTAGTTAGCAGATAAGAAAAACTAGACAGTAAAATGTAAAGAAAATAGAATAGTATGTTTCTTTTATATGGCATTTAATGTATATAGTGTATTTACAGATTTTTATAATTAATTTTTTTTAAAAAATAAATAACAAAATTATTCATATTATAAGTCGTGACAAAAGTTCACGGAAAATTGACATAGGATTACTTGTAGTATTTCAAGGATATATTGATTCTATAATATGAAATGAACTTTTAATATGGTACAAACTTTTTGTTTCAGTTTAGTACCTTAAAATCTTTTTATTCAATAACTTTTATTGATACACAAACCAAACTATGGACAGAAGAATTTATATATATATATATATATATGTATGTATAAAACATGACAATCAAACAATATAATAGTTTTAGGAGATAAGATACACCTATTGCATACAATTTCTATATTCGATGGAGGAAATAAGTTTTTTGGTTGCTTCCTATATAAGGATTACTGCATCATTCTTCATCCGGATCATGCCCTTTGTATTGAGTTGGACCGCAGGCTCGTGAATAGCTATTGGGGTTTGTACATCTCTTGGACCTCGAAATAAACATCACCATTGGCATTCCTTTCACACCCTAAACAACAAAGTAAGACGCAAATAAAAGAAGTTTATTCCTATTCAAAGTCGAACAACATAAACTCAATATAATGAAAAGGTTCTTACTTTCCTTTTTCTTTTTTCTTTATTTTTGGTTTCAAAACAAAATGTTATTCAATAAGAGAATCTTCCGTATGTTATATAAAGAGACCTATTTTTAATAATTTAATCTTTGAGATAATTATGGAATGATTTATATAAGATATCTTAAATATTCCTGCAATGGATATCAGACATTCTACCTAAATTTGAAACTAAAAGAGGCCAGATTAAACAAAATAAACAGAATCAAATCTTTCAAATAAAACCCCACATCAAGAAAAGTGGCATCTTAGAATCAAATTGATAATTTTAAAAGCTTAGTCTAGGTAGTTAGCAGATAAAAAGAATTGGACAGTAAAATACAAAGAAAACATAATAGTACAGTTATTTTATACCACGTTTAATGTATATTGTGTATTCACATATTTTTATAACTAAATTTAAAAAAAAAATAACTAAAACAATTATTCATATTACAAGTCATGAAAAAAGTTTAATATTATGATTTGGAAAATTGACATAGGATTCCTTTTAAAATTCAAGGATATATTGATTTTATAATATGAAATAAACTTTTGTCCCGTTAAATATAATATGGTGCAAATTTTTTTAGTTTTAGTTCAGTGTCTTAAAATCTTTTTGTTCAATAACTTTTACTGATATACAAACTAAACTATGGACCGAAGAATTTATATATATATATAAAACAATCAAACAATATCATAGTTTTAGGAGATAAAAAACACCAATGGCATACAATTTCTATATTTGATGGAGGAACAAGTTTTTTTGTTGCTTCTTATATTAGGATTACTGCGTCATTCTTCATCCGGATCATGCCCTTTGTATTGAGTGGGACCGCAGGCCCATGAATAGTGGCAATGTCTGTGGTGTCTTCTTTTCCTCTTTCGGATTAAAGATAACTGGTAATCATCTTCCGTTGTATCACCGAACAAGAAGCCCCCCCAAACTTTCCCTGCACAGAAAACATCGTTATTAAAATCATTTGTTGGCTCCGTCGTTCATCTCCTACTATCTAATTACTCACATGTCAACCAGATAACAAGAAACAAAAGAAATGTATTCGGAAAAACGTTTTCCACAAAACAAACATGATGGCTTTCTTATGAGACCGAACTGAATTGAGACGATTCACTAAGAGATGAAATAAAAGAACCAACTAAGAAATCCCACCTATGTAGTAGGATATCGTCTTGGTTTCATGAGCCTCCAATTCCCTTCGGTCGAACTCAGAAGAAAATTCATCGTTTGGACCTGTCTCGTCTTTGAACTCAATTCCTTCAACCACAGAAGGAATGATGGTATTCGTAGTGATAATAAGAATGAACAAAGCTTTACCAAGAGCTAAAGCCATTGTTTTAGTCTTTCTACGAAATAGAGAACATCTAGTGACTGGATTGTCTCTTCTCTCAACTGCACAGGAGTGCATGGACTAAAGACTACTACTTTAATGTGAACTTTTATTATTGGTCCTACCACGTGGGTACATGAGCCTTTCTTTTCTAGTAAAAACCTTATATGCGGGGTCGTTGGGTAGAAAAAGCTTCACCATTCCACGGGTAGTTGTATGGAGTTGTACATGGATTAAGATATTATTTGATTGTTAAAATTTCCATATTGGACAAAATATTTTATGTAAAAGCTCGAAGATTTGTATTTATTATAACTTATCTTCTATAACATTATATTTTTTAATTTTCTTTTTAATTTTTCGATCATAAAAACCTATATTTAATACTAATAATATCAAATATGATATAATAAAATTGTAATATCCTTTACTTCTTGTGTTGTACTGCCTAGTTATTCTTGTATTATTTAGTTTTAATGACTAAGCGTTACTAAAGACTAGCTTAATATGAACATTTTTTTATTGGTCCAAGCACAAGGATGCGTAAGCATTTATTTTGTAATGAAAACCTTTGTATAAGCTTTTATTTGGTAGTCTTTGGTGGTTATGGGATAACCACAAAGCCTAGTTTAAACTTATCAATCGATGTGGACCGCAGTAGTATGCCGACAGGCGACGACGCAGAATTAATGAGGTACGCCATTTTTGAAAAGTCCTCCACCCTTGGATGGGTTAGAAAAACTACTAATTCATATCATGCTTTAATTGACCCGAAGGAGGGGTCTTCATCCACCAGACAATATGTGAGACAAAGCTTTATATCTGTCAAGATCAATGCTGATGCACACACAACAAACTTGACGGGAAAAGTTTGCCCTACATAATTAAGCCCCTCAAGTTTAGCGGTACACAATCAAATCCATGTACCTTTTCATATCCGTTCAAATAAAAGCCATGGAAATTTCAATTGTGAGAAATTGAAAAGTCTCGCTAAACGATTTCCACCGGTGAAAAGGCCTGTCTTTATTCATCTATACCAGCTATTACGATCCAGTGGGAACAATTTTAAGTGTCCTATGCCATCAGATTTTTTAGGGTTAAGTAGAAAACAGGTCGATGGCCCAAGAAAAAAAAAAAAAATGCCGTGGAAAACAGGCCGGTTTGACTGGGTCAATAAATTTATATTTGCGTTTTGATTTGTTATGGTATAACTCCAATTAAGGTTTAATTAAGTGCTTATTTAATTTTTTGATTCATTAGAAATATTGCAAATGAAGCTTTTCAATCTATTATAGTAAAAATTTAAAGTATTTGAACAAATATAAAAGTACTGGGTTTTAAATGTACACAAACTAAAGCATCAAGGGCTTAATTGCACTTTGGGCAAAGTTTGAAGAATGTATTTATGTATTTTAATTTAATCCCACTAAAAACATGTGTCATGGAGCAAAAATCAAACATGAACAAGCGTAGACTTGGTAATTGACTTTGATGGTTGATGACAATTTTAGCTACTTTTTGACGTTAATCTGATTAGACGTCTAACTAGCGTCTTCTACTATGATTGTCCGGACATTACGCAATTCAAGTGCCACGACTTCTTTTTTTACTTTTTTTTTTTTTTCTTTTTCCTTTGTAAAGATACATTTCAATTATTAATTCTTTCATCAATCGAATCCATTTAAAAAGTCAATCTTTCCCACTTTGGGATAATATATTTGCGATTATAAAAGATCTTAAAAGGGATGATATAACTCCACATAAGGATGACCAGGAAAAAAAAAAAAAAAAACAATAAATACATTAAATAAATCTGATTACTTTAAAAATTATTAATCTCTTTAAATTTATTGTATTTGTAAAAGTAAACTTATGATGGTATGTAAGTAATACACTGATTGTGATGGTGGAAATTGTATAAAAATAAAAAAATAGAAAAACAGATTGGAGAATTTTTATTTAACGAAAAAAGAGGAAGCAGTAGATACTGAAATTGGTCATTGTAAATCTACGAAATTAGGTTGGTAATAGAAGAAAAGAGGCTTAGAAAGGAAAGATGACCGCAAGACCTGCTTTCAACAGTTAGGAATTATTAAGAAGGTTTTGTTTTTTGCATCAATATGCATATGTGAAACTTTTATAAAGATCCCTTACCTACGTTGCAGGCAAGTATTATAATTCTGGAATAGAGGCTATGAAGTTTGGTAAACATAGCTATCCATAAAACTAGATGCGTTTCACACCACAAAGTTTGAATCTCTTAGCTTTGTCACATCTTTTTATCTTTTAAATATCTAATTTTATAAATTGTTTCATTACTGAAACAAATATGTAAATGTACATAATTCACCAAAAAAACTAGTGGATTTTATATGCTCAAAACCAAAAACGCCGGAGCCATTTATCCCCGTCCTGCTCCTTAACATGTCCATAATAATTACTAAACATAAAACATAAAAATGAAGAAATTTTCAAAAACAGTCTTCCTCCTTTCCGATCAGCATTCTACCGGCAAGATAATCTACAACCGCGTTAAGCTCCCTAAGAGTGGTTTTGATTTCTTTCTCCTAAAAATGAGATAACTTTTCCCTACACACCATTAACACATTGTCAATTTCAAGTTTTTGTTGATAACTTTTCCCTACATACCATTAACACATTATCAATTTCAAGTTTATGTTGAAAAGAGTGTTTAAAAGAATTGTAACTAGTTTTGAATCGACATTTATCTCAACAAGTGAACAAAACTATATAATAATTTTATTGAAAAAGATCCAAGCCACATATCTATTTCACTTAAGATTAAGTCTCTTTACCAGGTGTTATGTCCATAACTTTAGGAGGTATTCACATTTGACATATGCCCACTCTAACAGTAAGAACTACGAGATCACTCCAAGAGCACCACAATTCAACTAATAAAATATTGATTATTCCTCCTTCTTTTAGAAATCCAAATATCCACTTTCCTTAGCTATCTCTAATCACATTTTGAGTGGTTACATGACCTATTGAAGTAATGACCTTCCTGAACCACCTGTATTTAGTTTCATCCATTCTTAATGAGGTGTTTTGCAACATAAGTTTCACATTTTGACCCTGTACATCTCCTTAGCTCTTCTACTTTATACCTCATGCCCATAAGCCAAACTTCTAATCAAGTGTATCAGATTATTCATTTAGCTTTTTGGTTTAAAAATTTTGTTACTGCTACTAGACTTGTTCAAGGGCCAATTTTGAGCTATGATAGGCCATCAAACCAGCTCGACTTAAGGATAGGTGAGCCTAAACCGGCCTATAAACCTTTAGGCCTTAAGAGCCTAAGTAGTTCGATCGATCAAACATGTCGAATTTATGAGTCAATAAATCAATTAGGCTAACTCATTAAGTTGGCCCATTGATTCCACCCCTATAATTTTTTTTTTTTTAATGTTACATATCTTCTTCTACTACTATTACATGTTTTCTTCTACTACTTTTTCATTTCCTAACATATACCAAATACTATTATAAATTACAATTAATAGTTACGTCATAATTTTATTATTTTCGTATTAATAATTTATTTTGACATTCGAATAAGATATTGATATCCTTTATAAGTTGCAACTTCTTTTGCTTCACTTAAGCTTACTTAATATTTTAATATTAAAATAATATCACGCTCATATGTTTTAAATTAATTATTTTAAAATGAAATAAAATTTGTAACTTCTCTCACTAACACTTTATACGCTATAAAGTGTTATAATTATTTCAGGAAAAAAATAGAAAATGAGATCGAGCAAAAAATTATATATAGCAATTCATGAGAATGAATGAGTAAGACTAAAGGAAATTTATTTAAAAATGATAATAAATAAATAAATAAATAATAAAAAAGGAAACCAGTTTAAAAGTTGACAAACTATAAACTAACAATTCAGGATCGATTCTAGACAAGTTTGGCCTAATGCTCAGGTCTAATCCCTACATGACCAAATCATTCAAGGCATAAATGTAAAAATATAAGAATTTGGATGGTGTACATTTGCAAGATCCCTATCAATATATATATATATATATATATATATCTTCTATAAACATTTACAGTATCCTAAATAATGCACTACAAAAAATGGAGGCTCCACTTTATATGAAAATAGTAAAGCTCGAGTTGCCACTTTTACTATCATCTTAGACATATCATGGCTTAACTAGATGTTACATTGCCTATTATAATGACTCTTTTCAATTGATGTCGGCATAGAGCACAAAATTTCTCTAATTTTAATGACAAGTCAAAAAGCTTGATTAAGTATTGTTAATTTTCCCTGCAAATTAAAATCATGAATTTTATTAATTAGAGTCTCATAGTCTATATATTTCAAAAGCAAGAATCAATCCTCTCTAACAGAGGATATGTTTAGCTAAACCAATCGTGTATATATGGTTGATTATCCCTTGTGGGTTGTTAACAAAAACAATCTGATCAGGCAGTGTTATATAGCCTTGTATTTTCATCTTTCCTTTCTATATTGAGGGGGAGAAGAAAAAAAGTCTAGCAAACATGATCATGACCAAAACTGTGCTCATACATATGTGCATGATGCTTTCATAAAAAGCCGAAGTCAATCTAAACTTAGAAGCAAAATCTCTCCTAAAATGGAAGTTATCAGTCACTAACCATCACGGACATTACCTAGTAATACCTCTAGAAATAACTCTAGGAGCCACCAATGCAAGTGGTATGGTATCACCTGCAATAGGCAAAGAAGGATGAAAATGATAGACATTTCGAGTGCACATGTAGGTGGAAACCTCAGCAACTTAGATTTCACATCTTTTCCTTAACCTTAATCACCTATCATCTCAGTTACAACAATTGAAACATCTTAATCAATGTTGACCGCAGCCCCATGTCAACAATGCAAAATTAATGAGGAATCCTCCATTTCTGAAAAGTCCTCCTACACCCAAGGATGGGTTAGTAAAACTACCAATCCATATCCATGGGCTTTGATTGACCTGAAACAGGGGTCTTCATCCACCAAACAATATTGGACGTAGCTTATGATGTCGTTTGATTCCCTTATGTTTATAATACAATACTAAACAAATTCTTTATCCATTATGTGGTTTGCACATTGACCAAAATTACCAAACAAAACAACCTTGATGTACTAACTAAAAAATATGTACGGTATGTTTCACGGTATAATAATTTATTTTACTGTATAAAATAAATATATATATGAAGTTCCAAAAACAATCCTATACTAAGTTCCTATACCACAATGTCAAACTTTATTATAATTTATAACATAAATAATTAATTTTCAAATTTCTTTAATTTTTCAAATCATAAAAATTCAGATACAATATTACTCGCACTAAGTGTAATATAAAAGGACTAATACTTTGTTGTCTAATTTTCTCCATACCGTCTAATTCTGCAAACTAAAACTACTTATATTTTAAGTCATGATTAGCCCTAGAGTAAATGCCCACATCAAACATGGCAGAAAAAGTTTACCTTGAGGATTTGGATCATCTAAATTATATTATCTCAATTTTTCTCAAGATGTCGTTATGTGCATAATCGAGCTCCTTTAAGTTTAGCGGTATTCAATCAAATCCATATACTTTCATATCTCATCAATCAAAGCTGATAAGAATTTTGATTGTGATAAATTGAAAAGTCTTCTAAACAATTTCCATCAGTGGCAAGACCTGTCTTTATTCATCTATACCAGCTATGACGCACGACCCAATTGGAAAAATTTAAGTGTCCCGTGGATTTAGATTTTATAGTATCGAATAGAAAATATGTCAGTTTGATCGGGTCAATAAATCTACATTTGAGCTTTGATTTCTTATAGTAAAACTCTAATTATGATTTAGTTAAATTTTTATTTATTAATCTTCTAAAAGAAACTTTTCAATATAATTTGAGAAAAAAATTGCAAGTATTTGAACAAATTTAAAATTTTAGGAGTTTAAACTGTACACAACTAAAGCAGCAGAGGCTAAATTTCACATTGGGCAAAGTTTGAAGGGAACTTATTTGTGTATTTTGCATAATTTTAATCATACTAAAAATATATTTCGAGCGGACAAGAATCACAATAGGAGATAGATAGATGGATGAATAAATTAATGAGGATTTTTAAAGTATAGACATGATTATTGACATGACACATTTTCTTGAAACAAAGACGCTGGACAAAATAAAAGGGAAAAGCTTGTCATACTCCATGGTCATTTTAGCTACTGTTCACCGTGCTCATTAAACGTCAACTTTAGACTCTTCTACAATGATTGTCCGGACATTGCGTAAATCAAGTGTCACGCCTTTTTCTTGTTCCCACTAAAAATAAATTTTATTAAATAAGAAATGGTTATATCAATTGGATCAAGTCCTACAACATGTATATAAATAATAAGTTTGAAATACAAAAATCTAATGAGAGAAATTATTATCTCTCTTCAAAGGTTAATCTATCCTACGTAGAGATAGTAGTAATAACATTTCTCATATACTAATAAAGTCCAGAAATCGGTGAGTAAAAAAAATCTCATAAAAAAGATGTCATAATTTTACATAAGGAGTCATAATTAAAATTCAATGATAAACCAATATCTCGATTTTCATCGTCTCTTCAAATTTACTAAATTTATAAAAGCAATATCTGCACTTATTAATAACAAAACAAAAGGTTCGATTTTAAGGGAAGCTAATTTTTTCTCCAAACAAAAATCATGAATTTTATAAATTACATTAGGAAAGGACAGTGGAATCCTTCTCATCTGTCTGACCACGTAGGACATGTTTCCACTAAACAGATGGTATATATGGTTGATCATCAGACAACTCTGTATAGCCTTCTGTTTTCATCTTTCTTTTCTAGATTGAGAAATCAAGTCTAGCAAACATGATCATGCCCAAAACTGCAGTGCTGCACATACTTATGTGCATCATGCTTTCATGCAGGATCGAGGCCAATCTAAACTTAGAAACAAAATCTCTCCTCAAATGGAAGTTATCTTTCACGAACCGATCGGCTCTTGCCTCGTGGACACTACCCAGCAATGCCTCTAGAAATACCTCCATTAGCCACCCCTGTCACTGGTTTGGTATCACCTGTAATAGGCAAAAGAGTATAACAAAGATAGACATTTCAAGTGCACAGGTAGGTGGAAACCTCAGCAACTTAGATTTCACATGTTTTCCTAATCTTAAACACCTTAATCTTAGCTACAACAGTCTATCAGGTTCGATACCACCCGAAATGGGCAACCTTTCAAAGCTCACTCGCCTCGATCTTCAACGAAACAATCTTTCTGATTCCCTTCCACTTTCATTGGCAAATCTTACTCAACTTTCATTCCTTTATGCTCCCTACAATTCATTAAGTGGGCAGCTGCATCCTGATCTGTTCACCAACTGGAAGCGCCTAAAACGTCTACAGCTCCACAACAATAACTTCACTGGAAAGATTCCATCACAGATCGGACTTCTCAAAAGCTTAAAGGAGATGGCTTTATCGAATAACCGTCTTAAAGGTTCAATACCATCTGAAATAGGAAACTTAACAAACCTATTTGCTTTAGCCTTGTATGGAAATTTTCTCAATGGTCCCATCCCTCCGTCTATTGGTAATCTAAGAAACATAGGGATGTTGTATCTACACCAGAATTCCCTGTCAGGTCCAATTCCACATAGCATAATCAACTGCACAAAGTTGTTTCAATTACAGTTGTTTGAGAATAATCTTTCAGGAATTGTCCCTCCTGGACTTGCAAACCTTTCTCTACAGATACTTCATCTTAGTGTAAACCACTTCTCAGGTCATTTACCAAACGTCTGCCGAGGAAACAGGCTAGAGATATTTACTGCAGCATATAACAATTTCTCAGGTCCTACACCTAAAAGCTTGAAAAATTGCAGAACCCTTACCCGAGTTCGACTAGAAAGCAATCAGCTCACGGGAACTCTCAACAGGGACTTTGGAGTTTATCCATATCTCAATTATATTGACTTGAGTTACAACAGGCTAAAAGGTGTTCTCTCCTCTAAATGGGGATCAAGCCAGAGTTTGGCAAAACTAAGTATAGCAGGAAATGAGATCAGTGGTGAAATTCCTAGACAATTTGGCAGACTGAGTCAATTAACGGAGCTTGATCTTTCTTCCAACCAACTTTCCGGACCAGTACCTCCAAGCATCGGAAACATAGCTACTTTATACCGCTTAAATTTGAGCAAGAACCAATTTTCTGGTCCCCTCCCAATCCAAATTTCAAAATTAAATCGGCTGCAGTTTCTTGACCTTTCAACAAACAAATTTGAAGGCATTATCCCAGAAAATATATCAAACTGCTCAAGTCTGGTTAGTCTAAATTTGGGGAGCAATCTGTTGAATGGGACTATATTGCCTCAAATTGGGAGCTTAGCACTCCTAAGTTCACTTGACCTGAGCCGGAATATGCTTGAAGGAAGGATTCCTCCGCAGCTTTCACAGTTAGCCGTTTTGGCGAACCTAAATATTTCGCACAACAAGCTTTCAGGTTCCATACCCTCTTCATTCACCTCTCTGAAAAGCCTTATATCCATTGACTTCTCTTACAATGAACTTGAGGGACCAATTCCCAATAGCCAATTCTTTCATCTTGCTCCTCCATCTGCTTATAGCAATAACAAAAATATATGTGGCTCCGTTACTGGTTTACAGCCTTGCTACGAGGAATCGGTTTATAGTCATAATAAGAAACTCAAATACTGGATCATTATCAGCATTTCTTCATTTGTGATACTAGTATGTGGTGTTTCGGTTTACATCTACCAAGCTAAAAGGAGAGACAAGCCTACTGGAGTGGCGGAACCGGAACTGATCAAGAAGGATATGTTCTCTGTGCTGAACTATGATGGTAAGCTGGTTTATGAAGACATTGTTAAGGCCACAGGTGATTTGGATGATAAGTATTGTATAGGAGTTGGTGTAAGTGGAAAGGTTTATAGAGCAGAATTACCAACAGGTCATGTCTTAGCCATAAAGGAAATTTCGTCTCTTGAATGTGAAGAGTTACATAAGTTAGAAGCTTTTAGCAACGAAATCAAAGTGTTGACAGAAATAAGGCATAGAAACATAGTGAAGTTTTATGGATTCTGCTTTCATCGAGCTCATAAGTTTCTGGTTTATGAGTATATGGAGAGAGGAAGTTTGGCCAGCATACTCAACAATGATGAGGAAGCCAAACTGCTGGAATGGATAAAGCGAATGGAAATTATTCGGGACGTGGCAAATGCCTTGTCATACATGCACAATGATCACAATCCCCCTATCGTCCATAGAGACATATCTAGCAAGAACATACTGTTAAACACGGTTGATGAGGCTTTTGTTTCCGATTTCGGCATTGCTAGAATCTTAAATCCAGATTCCAGCAACTGGACTGCAGTTGCGGGCACTTATGGCTATATCGCTCCAGGTAAGATTTTCTTCTATCTGCTTTTACATGCTTCCAAATTGGGTTTGTCTGAGACTCAATTTTTTTTTTGGCATTAACAGAACTTGCATACACGATGAGCATCAATGAAAAGTGTGATGTTTATAGCTTTGGAGTTCTGGCACTTGAGGTGATAATGGGAAAACACCCTGGAGATGACACTGCACGTCTTAATTCATTTCCTGAGAATGGGTTCGAGCCAAAAGATCTTCTAGATAGGCGACTTGAACCACCTGTCGACCAAAGAATCCAGGAAGAACTTGAATTTGTGACAATGCAAGCACTCTCATGCATCAAACTTGATCCACAAAGTAGACCAACCATGCAAGAGGTGTCTCGTGCCCTGCTAAAAGCTACGAGTCCTAGTTACTAGTTTTCTCTTCATCAGTCATTGGCTTTGTAACTATCTGCTGTTACCAATTTAATAATTACATAGTGTTCAAACAAGATTTAAACACAAAAAATAAAAGATTAATAACAATCATATTCAATTATCATCATCTCACTTAACTGTGAAATGTGTAAGTAGTACTTCAAAAAATTCCATATTCTCTTATTAAGCAAGTTTAACAAGTTGACACGAGATAACTGTTAACCTAGCGTTTGAAATATAACAGAACACATCATGATAAATGCTATAATCTATTTTCTTAATCACCATATTCCTGCCATCACCATATCACAAGCGTTCTGCCCATTTCTCCAAGCTGATAGAAGCAGTAAATAATTAGAACTAACCAACACAAATCCAATTGTCAAAACATTAGCAAGCCTAGGGTGTAAAGGTCTCCAACCCTTGGCCTTAACCACGTCCGAAACCACGCTCAAGCACCATACAAAACCCGTGAAGAACAAAGAAAAAACTAACTCGCCACGTTGGTCTCCTCCCACAAGTAATGTAATAAAAGATCATCTCATGCATGAGTCCCGACACCACCAAGGTGACAATTGTAGCAATAATGTTGCCTGGACCTCGCCCAACTAGACGAGCCAATATATCTCTTGTCGGGTAATAGATAGTGAGCCTTAGCAGGTTGGAGGACATTTGGCTCCACCTCCTTCCCCAAAAGTCTTGTAAGGAAGTAGCTCAATAGGGTTGGTTAAAAACCGGCACAAACTCGTACCTCAACGTTGCTTTGGCTAAAGTGACATAACAAAGATACGCCACATATAACCAAACGAAAAATGAGGCATCATGTAGGACTGAAACTAACTTAGGGTCATATATTTCTTCATCAATGAAGTGAAAGACTAGAGGCGATGTGATGCATATCAATATTTGGAGTGCAATCCTTGAGTCTAGGGATGCTTTTGGAAGGAAATCTGAACTAGTCTCTTTCAGCTTGAGTGGACATGGAGCTATTGCATTGAAATCAATGTAGTTACTAAGAGATGAAAGAAGTCATTTGTCATAGCAAAAGAGAAGGAGCATGAAAGAAGTGATCCATCAAAGTATTAAGGATCCAACACCTCTTAAGAAACGAGATGAGAAATGCCGTGGAACAACTGAGAATATGTAGAATATTGGCAGTACACAAAACACCCTCGATATGCCTTTAGGAAACGTAGAAACCATGAAATGATAAAATGCTAGATAAGCTAAGGTAATGTTTAGCAGGAAAATGGATGAACTTTTGTTTTTGAGCTCCATATTTCTTGTTCACTCTATGTAATGTGTGTGTCTTTTGAGTCCAATATGTCTTTTTATGGTACTGGGTTGTTTGCATATATATGCTGAAATTAAGGCAATGGAATTGTCATGAGAAGTTAGTTAGCTAGTACAACTTTGCCTAAATTAGGGCTTATGTTAACTTGATAACTTAGGAAAATCATCTAGTTTGATTACTATGTCAAGGATATACGTGCTTTTCACTTTAAGCACAAAGCCGTAATAAATGTAGAAATTCACTTACTTGGTTTTGGTTGTAATGATGTGTGTAATGTCTCCATTGTGCCACAAAGCATGTAGGTTTATGTACAAGGCCACCTAATACCCTATTTAACTTTAGAAATTACACTAAAATCTAACCATACCTTTGCTTTTTCGCATTTACACAATTTGACATTGATGGTTAACATGATTGGCAATGGAAGATAGAATATATTAACAACTATGAGTTTAAAATCATTTGAATCTTGCATTTACCAAGAACTTGGTGCTTGATTGATAGTGGAAACCAAGATAAAAAACAAAGTTGGTATTTTGAGTGGCATAAGTAGACTCCCTTAGGGTCTTTCTTGTGAGATTCAACGAAGCAAGAGACTTAGAGTACAACTAATTTGTTCTAAACTTATTATTGAGATTTGAATAAAGTATGGTACTCTATTTTCTATATCCTATAAATAAATATTATAAAATTTTTCTCCATGTCCTTTAAATGAAGATTATTTATTTTTAAATCTTACTACATGGAATCCAAATGACTTCTACCTAAAGCCTAAAAGGATTTGGTTGAGAATACTCTGTTTGAACAAAATATGAGATCTAGAAGAAGTATCTCTTGCAAAATTTTACACCTACTTATGTTTCGTGACTTTTGGCTAAGTTAACGTAATTGATTCAAGTTATAGAGACATGATTTACCACTCTTAGAAGTTATGATCCATTCCTAAATATATCCAATATGTAGAAACAACTTTTGACGTTAATATCTAATAGTCATATCCCTTTAAAGAGTCATATTGAACTATGTTGCTTGAATATTGTTAAAAATCTATAAGTGGTTTTATCAATTGGGTATTATCATTATTATTATTATATTGCACAACTTTGTCTTTCTCATTAGTCCAGAAATTCTAGAAAATACCAATTACCCAAAAGTAAAAGTGTGGTGCATTAGAATAGTGAAACTGGTACTTATATTTTCTTAATTTAGTTGCATCCTTAAGATACATCTTCAAATCCTTAACAAATTTTATGCCGCAGGCAATAAAAACTCTTTAAAGACAACAATTTATTATTATTATTATTATTATTATTATCACTATAAAGAACAAGTTTACGTGCCTCTAATTCAATAATTTTTCTACCCTTATATTTTTAACAATCTGACATCAACCATATAACCTCCTCAGTATGATCCACTTTCTACTATCTCGCTTGCTCAACTCTCACCTCTCTCCCTAATGCTCATCACATCTCCATATCTACTTTTACTAAAAACCATCCCATGGTCACTCGCTAAAGCACATATATCTATAAACTTGAACATGCAAAACCTCTAATCTCTCCAATCCCTATCAAAATACATAATATCTCCATTTTCACATCTTGTATGTTTTTGTCAACATTTTCAGGTTTAACAAGAGGTGCCAAATATGGTCTCATCATTGGTGTCGGTATACCTGGCCTATTATTAACCCTTAGACTTATCCAATTCGTTTATTGGAAAATTACAAACATCCGCCAGGTGGGTTGAGGTTCAACCAGTCCAATCGAAACCATGCTCTTGCTAGGCATCCAGCGGAGTGCTATTTCAATAGGCTTAGATGAGCTAACCATTGAGTCTTACCCGAAGACTCGAGACGATGCAAGCCGGTGCTTGCCCGACCCCACTATACTTGTGCCATATGCAAGAACGAGTATCGGCCTAAGGAGACATTGAGAACAATGCCACAGTGCAACCACTATTTTCATATACAATGTGTAGATGAATAGCGTAGGATTAACATAACCTGCGCAATATGCAGAAATTTGCCTAAAGGGTCTTCCTTAGCCACACTTGTTTCTTCATTGCCTCCGTTGATGTCTGCAGTTTCATCAGAAAATTATAGTTTTATTCATGTTTGTCATTACTTTGTCTGTGTATCATGGTTTCATAATGAATTGAAGCTTGTATTTTTGTCCACGTATACAATTTTTAATCTTGCAAGGAGAGTAACATGTAATTATTTGTATATACCGTTATTCGTGATAATATAAACCGGATCATGCTTTTCTTTTTTCAAGTATTTCATAGTATTATTTTTTTGGAAGGGCATATATACATTTGGAGGTACTCACGTTTGTGGCTTGTTCTGATTATTGAGTCATTTAAGTCCCTTAAATTTAGGTCAATATTAAAAATAAAAAATTATCAATATTTCAAGTAATTCATTTAAAATTTTCATATTATATATGTTATCACATCATGGAAATCATCTATGTGCACTCATACATTATAAAAAACCTATAAAGGAGACTTAGTTCTGTAAGAACAAAAATATAAAATACCGAAGTGACTCACTTTTTTTTTTTTTCCTTCCTAAATCAGTAAAAGAAGCAACTTTATTGAAATAATGGCTAAAGCAATAAATTAAAGAGTTATGATACAAAAGAATAAGCCTTCTTTAAAAGGAATCTAAATCAAAAAGAAAATTACACATGAAAAAAAAAATTAGGGAAATTGCAAAAGAAAAAAAATCCTATATTTTTCTATTGGTGGACATTTACCCTCTTAACTTTCATAGTTTGCCTTTAGACCCCTTGATCTTTCATTGATTGGCATGATCAAGCACATTTAACAACACTTTCTGTAAAAAAAAAAAAAAAAAAAGATATATACCATGCATATTACTTTTTTTTTTTTCAATGAAAAGCCAAAATTACCTTCTCTATCTCTCTTATGAACATCTTCCCTAACCTATTTGAAGAGAAAAGGTACTATGCCGTTCCTTTTAAAGAACAAAAACACGTTGAGAGTATAACCCAAGAAAAAACCTCCCTTTCTTCTCACCAAACTAACTTATGCAATCATTCAACTTCAACTTTGATGGGAATTTTAGACTAGCTTATGTGTGATTTTATTTATTTATTTTTTTTGTACCAATGTCACCGTTTATATCTGAAATTTGCTATTTTTTTGTAATTATGCACTTAAACTTTCAAGTTGTCTTAACCTACACATAATTGAAGTTTTACATGTCTTAACATATACCTCCCATAACACAGTTAGTCTCGATAGTATGAGCCAATAGTTATATGACATGTAGATTATTAAATTTTCTATTTTTATGTTACCCTTTTAATTTCCTACTCAACCATCCATATCAACGAAATTGGAAAAGAAAAAATAAAAAGGAATAAAAAATCAAAAAAACAAATAAAATGAAGTCACACTATAGATATCAAAATTACCCAAAACAATTGAACACTAAATCCTCTCCCTTTATCGAAACCTTAACCCTTTGCCCTCAATTTAGAAGCACTAAACCATAAACATCCACACAAAACCCAAATTTGTGTTGGAGATGATTGCAAAGAATGGTTAGTAGATAACTGGTACCCCGATGTAAACTATTTCGATCATTAAATTCCACTTGCAATGAATTAAGAATATGCACCAATAAAAGGATGTCTCAGCACTTAGAACTATAGATACCAACTCACTATCAATCCCTGTCCATCAATCACCTTTGTAAATTTTGTAAGCAAAGGCCTAACAATACACATAAAAGGGTGTTTGCTATTTGCAAATCCCCACACAAACTCCTTTAAATGATCTTTAATCATCACTGTTATAGTTTACATACACAATAGAGTTTGGTTCTCTTTTATTTAGACATGTTATGTCCTTCCATAAACTCAAACTTAGACGATTGAAGGAGTTTGCTTCTTACTATTCAAATTGGCTACTCAACATCAATGGAAGGGGACCAATAGTGTATATTAAAGGAAACTTAGCAACAATAGCATCTAATACTTCCTTTTTTAATTTGTCAAATGTGTTGAAGATGATTGTAGAGGTGAGCATTTTACAGGGTCAGGGTAACGAATTTGGGTTTTGTGTAGATGTTTGAGGTTTGGGGTTTCCAAATTGAAGGCAAAGGGTTCAGGTTTCAAATAAAGAGAGAGGAGTTAAGGTTTGATTTTTTTAGGGGATTTCATCTCTATAGTATGATGACTTCTTTTTATTTATTTTTTTCATTGTTTATTTCTTTTTATTTTTTTCTTTTCCAATTTTGGTGACATAGATAGCTAAGTAGGAAATAAAAAGGATAATTTGGAAATACTAGATTTAATAATCCATATGTCATTTAACTATTGGCATGTATTGTCTACTAAACTAACGATGTTACGAGAAGTTAATATTGGTGTATATTAAGATATGTAAAACTTCAATTAAGTATACATTAAGACAACTTGAAAGTTTAGGTGTATAATTGAAAAAATAATAATGTTCAAGCATAAACAGTAACAATGTCTCCCCCCCACCCCCTTTTTTTTTTTCATTTATGTATGTGTTTACTATAGAGATTGATAAAGCCTTCATTAGTTTAATATTGAATTTTGATAAGAGCTATGCAAATACATCTTAAGCTTTTTTGGTCATGGCTTTCTAGTACTTGCCTAATGGTGCTTAGTCTCATTAATGCTATGGGTTAGCTTAATTTTGCTCTAAAATGGGTTTACTCATGTTTTCTTATTTCTTTCTTTGGTCTCATTAGCTATTGTTCTACTAATTGCCACCTCAAGGCTATACTAAAACCTACCCAAGTCAAGTTTAACAGTTGAAAAAAATCTTTATATAGCTTGAAGCAAGTATCAAGGCAATGGAATTTAACAAAGTGTTTTAACAATCTAAACATGATTATTCTCTACTTGTTAGAGATGATTCTACTAGTTATCTAATTGTGCTATTGTATGTGATGAGTTCCTAATCACATATATTTTACATGATGATTTTTTATGATTTTTCTTGAAATTTAAGTTTATTTTTAGGTAATAATACTTAATTGAGTAAAATTTTATTTTCTAGGTTTTGAAATGATTTACAAGAGAAAATGAGAAAATAGAAACAAATTTTACTAAAATTAGAGCTAAAATGAGCAAGTTATAAAAAGTTTGAAAATTGATACAATAGAACAACATAATTGTATCGTTTCCAAGCAAATTTGGAGTTTATTTTTTACTATCACAACTAAGGACATAACCAAAAAATGTGATCATGTCCCCGATCATGTCCTCGATTATGTCTTTTCCAATCAACCTATTTTTTTTTATCTCTTCCCTATATAAAGCTTTGTTAGGATTTGTTTAAAGAGAGAAAACTTTTTGGCACAAACTTTAGAGAGTTTTTCAAGTCAAAGATACTCAAGAAAACAAGGTGTAAAGAAGATTTCAAGATTCAATTTTTCTTTAAATTTCATGATTCAATCTTTTATTTTTCTCTACTCTTTGATTTTAGATTCTTATTTTAGGATGTATAAAGAGTAGATCTTTAGTATTTAGATCTTATAGAACCTAGATCTATTTGTGTGATATGATTAGTATTTCATTAATTTAATTCTTTACTTTCTTGGTTCAACTATGTTTACTTCATAATTTAGATTATTATTTCCGTAGGCAGTAATATAGAGTTTGATATCTTATAAGAGAATTAAGAGATTTCTTATAAGATTAGATATAAGCATAGTTGATGAGGATTACTGCAAGATTAGAGATAATTTGTAATATTCTCTCGAAATTTTAAATTAAAGCATAGAGAATTCATGATTCAATAATGCAATCTTAAATCATACTATTGAGAAGAGATTCTAATAGGTAATTTTAAACTTATGGTTAATTGGATTGAGAAAGTAATTAACATTAGTAGAGAATTCTTTTGGTCGAGAAAGATTAAAGAATAAATTAGATTATCTTTAGAAAAATCACACGTTAAACTTAGGGGAAATAAAGATCTAGATACGTTTTGTGAATCTTGAAGTAGTTTATAATTTTATTACTTTTCATTTAAGTTCTTGAATAATTCTTAATTAGTTGTTAATTTAGTAATTGCTGCAATTAGTTTTAGATTCTTTAAATCCTCAACTCAAGTTTTCTAGTTAGATAATAGAAATCTAATGAGTATCAGTACTCAAAGTCCTTGAAAGATCGATACTTTGACTTAATCCACTATTACAATTTGATAAGGTGCACTTACCTATATCAGTATATTGATGATATGTTGTTAATTGGAATAAATGTTTCAACTATTGATGATTTTAAAGTAGCTTTCCATCAAGCTTTCACCATCAAAGACTTAGGTTTAAAACTCAATATTTTTTAGGCATAAAGAAGTATTAGACTTCTAAAGATCTTCTTAACCAAAGGAAATTTATTACAGATGTTCTCTTTGATGTTAAGTTTTTTGCTACAAAACCAACCAAGTGTCCTCTACCTTTTGGTTTAAAGTTATCTAAAAATAGAAGAACCACTCTATCTAATCTTACTTAATTCAGGCGACTTATTGGTTAACTTTTATATCTAACCTCAATGGGGCCTAACATATCTTTTATAATCCACAACCTAAGTCAATTCATGGCTAAGCCTTATGATATTTACCTTTAAGTAGTCTTTCATATCATATTGAAAAACCTACATAATTAAAATAATAATAATAATAATAAAAGATAAGGCAAGATATTGAAAAGTAATTATAATTTTAATAGAAAGGCATTTTGGTAATAGTAAGGAAAACTGTATAAGGGCTAGGGAAAACCCTATCCCTCATTTTAATGCTCTATTGAAATTAGTCATCTAATTTCTCTCATAGAAACCTCTACAAAGTGATCAGATCTTGGTGGAATCAAGGAAAGATAAGAAAGATTCATGATTCTAAGAATAGATTTCAATAATCTAGCTCTAATTATAGTATTTTTGTTGCAATGTTTTAATGATTGGATATGAAGGTTGTGATTTTGAAGAAATCATTTAGATCAAACCCTAAGATTGATAAGATATGAGATTCATCAATGGAGAATCTGTTATCTTGTTGTTAATACTGTGAATTCTAGAACAAACACGAATGTTTCATAGTAGGAAATTGATGAAAGATTTTAAGCCAAGATTTAAGGTGTTAGGATGATTTAGTATTGAGCCAAAATGTTTTCGAGTGTGGAAAATCAAAGAATCATTAAGTATTTGTCAAATGAGAGAATCATGGGCAAGATCACTAGCATGATCCTACTTATGAACCCCTCTGGATATTTTTCTATTGGAGCATAAAGTGAGTTTTAAGATTAGAGAGGTTCATACCCTAAGATTATGGCCATGATCCTTAGGTGTAATCTTGGTATAAAATCTACAAGAGAATCATAGTCAAGAAATACAATCGTAAACCCATATCATAATCCTATTCCTTTCCTTACTTCATTGTTTTTTGAGCCCCCTTGTTCTTAATTATTGCTCTAACCTTTCTTAAACACTTTTAGGTCTTTAAATTGAGTCTTGAACTTTAGAATAAGCCATTAATGAAGCGTAAACCAAGTAGTGTTAAAAGAGAAATAAAAAGACACATCGTGTAGGCTTTAAAAGACTATGTTTTTCATTATGCTTCAAGTGTTAAAAAGAATTATGAGTTAGAGATATCTTGTGCTCAAGATCAAGTACATATTTACCATACTTATTAGGATTAGAAACATAAATGAACTTCATAAATGTTTGACAATTAATAATGTGTTTGCTACTTATGCTTTGCTTAATCCAGTGATAGTTTCCTAAAAGGCACCCTTATGATCTTTGAGTGGCATTGTCACTAGTAGAGTTGCTCTTAGATATGATTAGTATTGGGCATTATCGCTCATTCTTTTCTTCCATTTTTCATATGCAAAGATCTATGATGAACCTATTATTTAAGAGGATCCTAGTGGTACTTAGGGAAAGACATTTACTATTATTACTACGAGGAAGATCATTAGTTGTAGTGGAACTTGTGGAGTTAATTTCTAGCGAAAGATGTTTACTTTTCTTTAGACTTAATAATAGTTGATGTTCTTATGTTAGTAAAGATTTCAAGAAGAAGTTTTACAATTGAACTTAGTTGTAGAGATTTATGTTTATTATTATTGAAGGATATTTTGAATTTAATTAATGGAATTTTTATGGGATTATTAGGAGTTAATACTTATACTTTAGAATTATTAAATTATAATCAATGTCCGATGTGTTAATAGATGGCTAAGAACACATGGCATATAGTAATGTCCTGATGCTACAACAAGTTTGTGCTAATAAGTTATAGTTTTAAGGGCAACCACGCTAAAATTGTGGTCTAATAGACTTTTTGACTTTTGAGGGTAGGCCCATTAAATACGGCACATTCATTTTATTGAGAGGGAAAAGTAAATTTCAGTAAAAATAAATTTCTACTTTTCTTAAAAAAAAAAAAACAAAGGAAAATTAATAAACATTGTGTTGGTAATATCCTGAGTTTTGTACCTTTATAGGGTATTTTGTGAAAAATAAGACAAAAATGGGGTCACGATGGAAAATAGCTCGTAAGTAGGGTAAGCATATGTACCTTCAATATTCCAAACCTTTTGGTATTAATGGTGAGCCTTAAGGTGCGTAATGTTATTATGCCTTCAATTAACTAGAAAGATATATGGCTGCTTTGCGCTTTCCTTGTTACAAAGAAGGCACAAGCATGATATGCACCTTCCTTGTGAACTAAAAGGCGCAAAAATGTTATGCACCTTTAGTACCCATATAAATACCCTAAATTTCCAAGAGTACCATTCATTCTTGCATCCACCACTTTCTAAAATCTCCTATACTCTCTTATTTCCAATATCCAAGCGATAGTGTAACCTTATTTTTCTTCATCAATCTGTAAGTAATACTCATCCTTCCTTTTTTTCCCCATTTATTTTTAATATGCAAATTACATTATTATTATGCTAGTATTTATATTGTCCATGTTAATTGTAGTTAGATAATAATTTTTTTAATATTTATATATTTTTAATATGCAAATTATGTTTAGTATGTTATTCATATGCTAGTATGCAGTTAGATAAATTGTAGTGGTAATGTAAGAAAATAGGGATGCTACTCGAGAATTATAGATGATTTTACCTATACATTGATTTGGCGCACTTGCATTTATAATACGTGATGAAATGTCCTACCGAAAATTGAAATTGTGTAGTTGCTATGAATTGGATAAAATTGTATGAGCTTAACTCATTTTAGAATTATTGCATGAATAGGTTGTCACTGGTTGATTAGGTGAAAATAATTGTGTATGTGCGAGGAAACATTGTGAATGGAAGTAACAATCCAAAACATGATAGAGACTCAATGAAAAAGTTAAAAATGAGGAAGGATTTGAATTTTAGTCATTTCTTCCAACAAATCTATACAAGCATCAAGGTTGATCTTATCGGAGTTGAGCTTATATACCGATGCCTTTCTTATAATGAGGGAGGTGTTTCATACACCTTGTTAACCATAAGGGATGATGATGATGTAGAAAACTTGATTGAAATGCCTGATGCATTTAGAGGAAACCGCATATATAAGATATATGTTAAGGGTTCTAGTCAGTCAAACAGGGGTAATGTCTAAAACATTTTACTTGGAAACCCTTCCAATAACCCTCCACCACAGGTCCAGCCAACTAAGGAAGACTTCCCTATGTACAAAAGACATGAAACTTTTCTGGTAGATAAGCCTACCCTTGGAGAAGGCGGTGTGCATGAAGAAATCAATGAAGAGACATTTGATGTAGAGATTCGATCAATCTCATAAGATGAGTGAGGCTACAATCCTAATGAAGAGCTAATTCCCATGAGACTTGAAAGCAATGATAAATGGGATCAGTTAGGGCCTAAATTTAGGTTAGAAGTATAAGTTATAGAAGTAAAAAACACTGTAGATGATGTAGTCATGTCAGAATATATATCAAGCCACATTCTACCAATACATCAATTTCCTACTAGTTAGGGAATTCGAATGCCTCCCCTACACAAATAGATTGGGATGACAATATCGTCAGTTAGAGATCCAATTCCATACATGAACATTACTGTTAGAAGTGGTTATGTCACATTTGAAGAGGACATGGAGGTAAAGAACAGCTCAATTAAATAGTGTGGATTTGTTTGTTAGACAATACTTCAGCACGAAGGATGAGTTTATCAACATCATCAAAAGCTATCACATTAATCACCATTATAACTACATAATTGATGAATCAAAACCACACTTTTGGGCAATTTATCGCATAGAGAAGGACAATGGGTGCAAATGGAGGCTATGGGTATCATATAAGAGGTAAATGGGGCTATTTATCATAACAATTCTTAAGGGGCCACACACATGCTAATCCCATTATGATGCAGGACCACAAACAAATCAATAATAAACTTGTGGCTAATTGCTTCATCAACAATATTAGGGAGAATCCAAATATAAAGATTGTAGATCTATAGGCAAATGTTTAAACCATGTATGGAAATAATGTTATAAGGAAGAGAGTATAGGATGCTAATAGAAAGACTATAGAGATGATATATGGCAATTAGGAAAAAGCCTACAAAGAGTGTAGACACTTAATTTTTGCACCACCCCCACCCCCTTTACCCCCCCCCCCCCCCCCCCCCACTTTTTCTGTTTTTCAAAATAGGTTATAAGGTTCTAAATTAAGAAAAAAAACAAATAAAAAATATGAAATTAAAGAATACCTAAAAATTAAGGAATTTAGAAAAAAAAATAAGAATTTTAGGAAAATGAAAAAAAA